>JBBWSJ010000114.1:0-151120 GCA_038088505.1 Diaporthe velutina | reverse complement strand
AAAAGGAAAATAGTTACTTAAAAAAATATGTATTATATATATAAACCTCCTTCCTTAAGTATATATATATTATAAGTAAATTATACCTTTTACTTATTATTTTTAAGGGGAAAAATATTTAATAATAATAATTTAAAACCCTTAAGGGTTATAAGAGTTAGTATTTTATAGTTATATTTAATAGCTAAATAAGTAATAATATAATATTTAAGTAATTTTAAAAGGTTTTTATTTCTTATATAATATTTAAATATTTTAAAAAGTAGTAATTATTAATATTAGATAAATATAAGAGTTATATTATAAAAGTATTTATATAAGAGTATTATTTAAATAGTATATATATACTTTATTTATTATTATATATATTATATATATTATAGCTATTTAATTTAAGTATATTTTTATTTCTTAAAGTTATATATTAAAAGGAAGTAAGTTTTCTATATTTTAAAATTAAGGTGGTTTTATTCTTAATCCGTATATATGCTCTTTTAAAGCTATAAGCGGTCCCTTTATACAGTAGTAAACGCTTAAAAACCTAGTATTAAATAGATATATAATACTAATAATAATAGATTTATAAATATAATCGTCTTAAAAATATAGATAGCCTTATAAAGCTATATAGATGAGGCTAGTTGAGACTAGCGGTAAACTATTAATATAAATAGCCTATTACTAGCTTAGGCAATCAGTTATATAGTAAGAGATCTTATAAAAGCTTTATATAAAAAAAATCTACGGCTATAATCCTAGTTAACGTTTCCATCCCTTATCTATATATACTACCTAAAGACTTTCCGTAGTAATCGCAAAATTATATAAGCTCTTAAGAACGCTATCACTATAGTAAGTATTATAATTAGTACTTAAGTATATAATTTCTAATATTAATAATAGTTTAATTTAGATAACTTTCCGTAAGAATTTCTTAAATATACCTAAAATCTACTATAAACTTATAGAAATTAACTTCGCTGTATAACTAATAATTATAATCTCTTAAAAGATAATATTAAAGATATAAATAACCGCTATATCCTACTTTAGATATAGGGTTTTATTTTAAGCTTAAAACTAAGTAAACTTAAAAAGGAATTTAAAAGGAGGAAGAAGAATAAGCTATTATATAAGGGCTTTAAGTTATTAAAGGAGGAGGACGCTTATAGCGTTTATCGTGCTATTATTAACTTTATATACGAGCTTTAAGCTAAAGAGTAGTCGGAAGGCTAAGTAGCTAATAGGTAGTTAAAATAATAAAAAAAAAACTAAAAGTTAGTTAGACAATTAAATAAATACAGTATAGCTAAAGCCTTTAAAATTAAGGATACCTTTAATAAAAAGTAATTATTTCTTTATTATTATTAAAAAGTAAAATTTATAATATTAAAAAAAGCTTATAAGTATTTTAAGTAGTAAGAGATAGATTTATAATTAGTAAATATAATTAAATTATTAATAAATCCTTTTTTAATTAAAAACTTTAATAAATTAATATTTATAATAAATTTTAAAAAAGCTATTTAAATTAAAAGATATAAATTAATTATATTTATACTTATTAAGTTATAAAAAAAGGTATTATTAATATTAAAGGCGTTTTAAGAGATATAATTTACTTTAATTAATTATAATTATAAAACTTATTTAATTATAATTTAATAGGTATTTTTTTATAAGATATAAAAAATATATAATAAAAAAAATTAAAAGTTAGTAATAGCTTTTTAAAAAGTAGAGGTTTTTAAAAGAAAATTAAAGGTAATAATACTTTTTAAGAGGAGAAAGGTTAAAATAAGCTTAAATTTTATATTTATTAATATTATAGCTATTTATAGGGTATAAATTAAAGTAGGTATAATTAAGGATAACTTAATAGATTTAGAAGCTTTTAAAGATATTATAAATTTAAAAGAATATATTATAATAGGTAGTAATAATAATTTAGAAGAGGATAAATAGAAGGGGTAGTATAGTAAGGAGGATGATTTAGGTAGACCGAATTAGGGGGTAGGTTAAATATGCAGGTCCACACTTATAGCTCCTCTTCCATAAACCTATGGGATATTCTTACGAAACTAAGATGGTGGCTAGACCATCCTATCACCCCATTGCTGGGAGTAAAGAATTACATACTATCTGTGCGACGTTTATAGGTTGAGGTCCGAGTTTGGGGTAACACATTTCTTTTTGGCGTGCAGGTGCCAGCGAGAGCCTGCATATGTCAATGGTGTGGCGCGTGACAGAAACATACTACCTTGCTGTTGCTCTCGTCTCAGTTTTACTACTATGCTATCGTGCTGGTCGTATCCGTAGCTCGGCGTCCTCTGGGGAACCAGACCTCTTCCGAGGACATTGTCGCCGTCATACCCTAGTACAAGTCTTTTTGCTAGAGGTTCATTTTACTTCGTGGTCACCGCACATGCATTGTTGTCACCAGTACTTCGGGAGACTAATCGATGCGCCCCCGGGATTTAGTGTTCTGGCAGCCAGTCGGCGGAGCTCGCTTTGGTGCTGCAAGTTCCCACCAAATCGGTCACACGGCAACGGCGGTGGCCGGTCTCGTGGTAGTGTTGTCCTACAGGCCCGATGAATATACTCATAGGATGAAGTTTCCCAAGGTATGCTTCCATGAACGGCTTCATTTGCATATTCTCTGGATAGCGCAAGACGGTCACTCCTTGACCATGCAATTTGATCACCCCCTTCAGATGTCCCTCACAGCGCTCCCGTGGGCTCCATCTAGCCACAGCCTTAGCCACGACCACAACTCCTCGTAGATGCCTCGGGCTCGGAGCCGATATCAATTTGCCCAGCCACGAGATCTGAGGAGCATCACCGCCTCGAGCTGCCCACAATCAAAGAGGGCAATATCTGTGTACCGCTTCCTGGCTATTGGTTGCGGGCAGAATACATGCGCTCATGGTCGGGATCAAGACCTGCACGTGGAGGGGGAAAGTATTGGGGGAGGCTGGCCCCCAGATACGGGTCTTTCGATCTTTCGTCTCGGGCCATATCACAAGGCATTGGTTCTTGGGGCATGTTGCTTGGTGCACCCCAATATCACAGGCAAGTGCCAAAAAAAATAAAAAAATAAAAAAGGAATTGGGCAGAGCCGTCATGTGGTAGCAACCAATCTCCGCTTGTCTGAGACCCGGAGCCGCTACGGCCCTAACATGGCCTTGCGGACCAGCGGTGGAGCCAGCGCAGACCACGCGGCGGACGGCCGAGCTTGCCTGGTCGAACATTGTTCCCGAAACGCCCAGCCGGCTCCCTCCCGTGATGGGGTGGCGGCACTTGGCGTACATACGTCTGTAGATAGTCCTGTCTTGTTCTGAGACCTGGAGCTTGCCGGGGCGCGATTCCTGGCACCCGGGGGAGTGCCTGAGATTGGACTTCGGCCACCACCAGGAAACACTACGATGTAATACGGCAGATAGGACGGCGCTCCCGTCTGGGAGCACAGGAGACGGGACAAAAATTGGAAAGCAAGTCAAGTGCTGTCGCGAGAAGACGAACAACAGATAATTTATGTACTCGAAATAGCGATTGCTATGGGGTCCAGGCCGCCCCTGATCACTCATCCTTGAGGTGCCTCCTGAAGCCCACCATCTGCCCCAGCTCGGTCCAGAAGCCCAGGGGCGGGTTCTTGAACCTGGCCTCGTAGGCGTCGACGATGGGCCTCTCCCAGACCAGGTCGGCCTCGTACGGGCTGACGAACCTGGTCTTGTGCCACAGCTTCCAGCCGATGAACAGCACCGGCGCGAGGATGACCATGGTGTAGTAGGTGAAGAAGGTGCCGACGCTCCACGGGGTGAAGCTGCTGTAGCCGTAGAAGATGACGACGAGGGTCTCGAAGGTGACGGCGAAGTAGGCGCCGTAGGGCTGCAGGTAGCCGTAGTAGGGGAAGGTCTTGCGGTCGACGCCCTGGGCCATGCAGGCCTTGTAGAAGAAGATGTAGGTCAGGCTCATGGCGATGTAGTCGATGATGCCGCCGGCGGTGATGAGGTTGACGAGCCAGCTCAGCACGACGTTGGAGCCGGACGAGAGCTGCAGGAAGGCCAGGAAGGGGAAGCACATGGTCACGGCGAAGCAGTAGATGGGCACGCCCTTCTTGGTCATCTTGCGCAGGAACCGCGGCGCGCGGCCCTCGAGCGCCATGCCGTACAGGTTGCGCACGGCGGCGTAGGTGTAGGTGTTGCCGGCGGAGAAGATGGAGGTGACCATCAGCGCGTTTGTGATGTGGGGCAGCACGGTGACGCCCAAGTTGTTCCTGGAAAATTATTACGTTATTAGCGGATAGTTTTGGCAAGTCGGGCTCGAGGCCGAAGTGGAGGTGAAAACCCCCGCGCATTTAAAAAGCTGGGTCCGGGGAAGGGATATGGGGATGGGACGAAACGTGGGGAGGCGAGCTAGAACATACATCGCAATGACATAGGGAGAGGCAGCGGCACCAGCAGCAGAGTTGGTGCCCTCCTGGATTTCCACCAGGACCGGGTCGTTGTAGGGAACGACGATGCCGACACACAAGGCGCCGAGGATGAAGAAGAGGCCAAAGCGCCAGTACACGGTCCTGAAGGCGGTCTTGATGTACGTCCTAGGTCGCTTGGCCTCGGCGGCCACCATGGCAATATACTCGGGCCCGACGACGGTGAAGGAGGCTGACCAGAGGGCGGCGAGGAAGCCCTCGAAGCGGCCCAGGTTGCCAGTCGTATGCCACTCCTTGAAGGAGCCCGGGTCGCTCCAATAGCGGAAGCCGTAGGCATCGTGCTGAGGGTTGCCGCCACACATGGTCACGAGCGTGAAGGAGAATAGCATAAAGATGAGGATCACCTTGCCGCCGGAGAGCCAGAACTCGGCCTCTCCGTATCCTCCGACTGCAATGACATTGATGAGACTAGCACACGAGGACATTTAGCATCATACATTCTCAAGGCCGGGGGGGAGGCCGGGCGGGGAGTCAAGCTGCGATTTCAAAAGAGGGAGGGCGCTCTCTCGATCGATCGATGAGGGGGGGACACTCCGGGCAGACGGCAACAAATCACCACTCATGCAAACTTCTTCACCACTCGCGTCAAACCCATCGGTGCTCAAGGAGAGGGGAACACCCAGGCAAGGAGGAAATGGGAGGAGGAGGAGGAGGGTTAGTCTCACGCATAGAGTACGATGCACACCGCGATGACGGCCGCGGCGGGGATGTCATCTCGCCAGAAACCCAGGACGAGGTTGAGAGCCGTGATCTCAAACGGGATGAGCAGGGCCTCGTAGAGGAAGAAGTTCCAGCCGATAGCGAAGCCGAGGGCCTCGTCGACCCACTTGCCGGCCATACGGATGAAGCCGCCAGAGACGGGGTGCAGGGTGGCCATCTCGGCCATGCAGTTGTTCACGAGACCAAGATTGCAGCTGTAGAGGAGGTACGCGATGAAGAGGGAGCCGGGCCCGCCCTGGTACAGGCCGTCGCCGATGCTGACGAAGAGGGCTGTGCCGATGGAGCCGCCGATGGCGATGAGCTGGATCTGGCGGTTGGCGAGGTTCCGGTGCAGGCCGTCGGCGTTGCCATTGACGATCTCGCCCGAGTCGACGTCGGACACACGCCAGGGCGTGGCCTCGGCATCGTCGAACTTTTGGTTCTTCTCGGGGTCGGAGGTACTCATGGTCACGGGGAGCACGAGCTGCTGAGCTACACTGGCTGGTGTGCGCTCGCGGTGGGGGAGAAGTTGCGATAATGGTTTACTTGGCCAAAGTCGAGGTCGACACCAATGGTGGTGGGTTGGTTGGTGTTGGGTTGCGTCACAGGAGTTCAGATCAAGATCAGGTCCATCGGTCACGGTCAGAGAGAGAGGGGAACCACACGGAAGAGCAAACAGGAGAGAGATGCGAGCCAAATAAGTGACTCGAGATAAGAGAGGTGAAGAGGAGGCCTTGAAGGATGAGACTTTTTGGGGACAGGGTCATGTCTTATACCATCCCGGCTAGCTGGATCCATCCATGCATCTAGCAGCAAAAAGTGAATTCAGCTTGTGTCCTTCTTTTCTCAAGTCGCCTCTGGCTGTCGCTGGTACCACTGGCTCGGGCACGGCAGAGGCAAGGCGCTGGGGAGGGGAGTTCGAGCATGGGCAGCACGAGCAAAGACCAGCATCATCAGCAGAGCATTGGCAGGTTCAGGACCCAACCCCGTGCTAATCCCTGTCGGTCCTTGATGAGACGAGGGTAGTGGACGGCGCCGTTATTGGGCAGGACACGGGGCCAAGGCCGTGTGCAGGGTTCGAGGATGGGGCAGGAATGCAGGCTTATCACCTGCTAATTGAGAGGCCAGACAGCCAGACAGCCAGCAGAGCAAGCCGTCGACAATCCTGGCGCTGGCTCGGCGCAGCCCTGGCGCAGAAACCGGCGGGATGGACTCGCACTCTAAGGCACATTCAACCTAGCTAACCAGACCGGATTGGACCCTGGCGTACGGGTGGGGCGTTCGAGAACGCAACCAGTTAGCCTCCCTAACACTCATGTGCCCATGTCCTGTCAGCTCTGGATTAGTCCGTTTATTTCTTTTTTTTTCTTCTTCTCCTAGACTTCGCCATCTACATCCGGCACATTGTAGCGAGCGCATGGCTCGGGTCTGCAGGTCTGTTGTCGGATTGAGCTGAAAAAGAGAAAAGAGGGATTTTTACCGCGCCGCGAGGCCACTTCAAGCGGCACCCAAGGACGCGCACAGTCTACATGCCTCTTCCCTGTCTGACAAAGAACAAAGGTGGACACGTGAGTCGAGTCCCTTGCGGGCCATGTCAGGCATGCCTACGGGGAAATTGTGGGTGGGTTTGAAAAGATGCGAAAGATGTATGGAGGAGCCCACGGGGTAGACCAGGAACTGTTGGGGCCTGCATGCATGGGGTTGTAGGTACACCACAGTAGATCTATCCTGCATCTGTGGTGGTGACACGGTACTTGCATCCAGTCCCCTCGTCCTTCAAGTCCTTCACAGTCTTCAATGTTCCTGTCTCATACACATAGTATCAGAGCAATCACCAGCCTAACAACAGACACCAGCAGCCGTTTGGGCATCACCCGCCGGCCCATGGCAAAGCTTCGAGAAAATGCTTGTTGACGGACCGAGGGGCTTGGAACCCGGCACTGTGAGTTGCATGGCGGCCAAACCTCGGGCCATATGGGCATCTGGGGCTCAGCATCGAGGGGTTCAAGTAAGCTAAACATTCGTCGCTCCTCGCCGCTCCAGGCTATACCCAGTAAGCCCCCCCCTACAACGCCGCGTCGAGGACTCGAGGCCTCCTCTCTCAGTTCTCCTCGCATGCCCTCTTTACTTCGGTGCCGTCAGGCTCTCAGCCCACCTGTCTGTCCCGATGTCTGGCCTGTCAGATCAGGCTGTCAGGTGGTTCGACGGCATGCTGGTATTGTGGCTGTCGGGTCGTCTGTGCCACCAGCCCTTCGGGTCCTTTTGCAGAAAATTGTCTTGCCTCGTTCCGACCGGGGGGACAGCGCCATTGCCATGGCCATGACGTGAGCCAAGACAATCCTTCTCCACCAACCTGCATGCGGCACCCCACCTGCATCCCACCCTGTTGACTCAGCCCAACGAACAGCCAGACGGCCAGTCAGGCTGTCGAGCAGCTGTCAGGCCAGTCTCCTGTCGCTCGCCTCTTTCTCTCGGGCTGTTCATGCCCGCGCCCAGAATTATTCCCGAGCTGCCTTCGGTATCAGATAACGTTCGTTCTCCTGCCGAAAATACATACCCTGTTCCCATGCCGTTGGATCAGCCATAAAAAACTTTATATACACATGTAATAACATACCGGAAACTCGAATGATACCAATCTATCAATAGCAGCACCTCACCAAGAATCCAAGTTGTGTTGGTAGTACCAACATTGAATCAAAGTATCACGCGCTGCAGGTTTTGCCGAGTAGCACTCATCCTCTGGGGTTCCTACGGGCGAGACTTCCCAGATCCGTAGTAACTGCGGGCTGACCGGTGAAGAGTGAGAATATTACGCAACAAGATAAGCCCCCAGAATTGATTTGTGACAATCGATCCCTGGGTATCATAACATCCACACATCGGTGGCGGAATGTTTTCTCTTTTGCTCGACCAAGTGACTGCGGTCTGTAGCGTTCTGGACTTCTGGCCTCGGCTAACAGCGGTCAACCACATGCTGTCAAAATGCTGCACAGCGGTCCACTGTTTTGTGCGTACTGTTTGGATTGATATTTCTGAACCAAAAAGGCCAAGACCTTCTGTTCTAAGCTCACTCTTTGACAGTGACGGTGTGCTTTGTGGTCTGCTGATATCAAAGGCCGAAATGGTGTCACAGGTTTCAATGTCCATCCTTCTTCAGCCTCTTTGGTAAACAATGCCCTACATGTTGCTGCAAGGCAGAATGATACTACCTAGATGATAGACGATCTACACACACACACACACCTGTTGTTTACTGTATGCACGTCATGTTTGTACATGCAGGTGCGGTTACAGTATGTGCCCACAACTGTTACATTCGGCATAGAGTTTGTCTATACACGTATTTAGAAGTTCCGCAGACACCAGCACCAGTTTACAAATGTTGTATGCATCTACGCTCCAGCGCGTTTCTTAGGGGGAGTGATGTGCACAACGTGGAACATGTCCTAGCACCAGTCTCTGTTGGCTAGCTATTCTTGCATCACAACCTTCACCGGCGGTACTAAGCTGCAGTGGACCAGTAGACCCGTGAAATCAACGGTTTATTGCTCTACAATTATCTCTGTTAGCTTTTCCCAGTCTTTCTGCTGCATGAATTCTGCACCTCCCCAAAGGTCTCCGCAAGTTAGGTGTAAGTAGTAATGAATACATGGTAGGACCGGTACGTAACGACATAGACATCTGGAAACCATTACTTATGAGCCAACGAGTACACAACGGTGTTTGCCGGCTGCATACATACATACTGCTATTAATTCACTAGTTACGAGTTGGGTCTTGTATGCATGAATAACTCGAGTGAATGGTTCTGTATTAGTTGTTCTAGGTATGACAAAAGGCTTCTATTCTATTCCCGACACCTCGTGATGATGGGACCAAGACACAGCACTCAGCCTCCTCGAAAGCCCCATACAGTCCTCACACACACAAGTCTTTTTTTTTGTATGTCTAATTACGAAGGCCTTCCCTGTTATGAGTCTCCTGCTACCTGACTAATCTAGCAAGAAAGGTCGTAGCTCTGGGCAACCTGGTTGAGGTCACCAGCGCCGAAGATACCGAAGTCGGGCTTGGCCTGGCCGTTCTGGGACTCCTGCAGGTTGTACCACCAGAGGTTGACGTTGGCCTCCACCAGCGTGCAGGCGATGTCCTTCCAGTAGGTGCGGGCGTTGACGGGGCCGGCGACGGCCTGGCCGAAGTCGTCGCCCTTGATGGGCCAGCCGGTCTCGGTGACGTAGACGGGCTTGCCCTTGGAGATGGCCTTGGTCTTGTTGAGGCCGGTGTAGAAGAGGTCGTGGGCGGCCTCGATCGAGTTGCCGTTGGCCTTCTCCCAGTAGGGGTAGCCGTCGAAGCCGATCCAGTCGATGGCGTCGACGACGGCCGTGTTGGTGCCGTTCTCGAAGCTGTCGTACGTGTCGACGTGGCCCACGGGGACATCGGCCAGGGTGGTGCCCGCGATGGCGTCGCGGACCTTGTTGATGTAGCTGATGAGCGCGTCGGCGGTGACACCGGGGCTGGACGAGTCGCCCTGGGCCTCGCGGTACAGGTCCTCGGACCCGACCGAGATGCCGACGACGAGGTCCGTGAAGGCGGAGCCGTAGGTGGAGATAGCCGCCTTCAGGGCGGTGAGCTCGTTGTCGATGGCCGTCTCGCTGCCCGACACCCACATGCCCAGGAGGAGAGTGGTCTTGGTTGAGATGGCGGCAGGGATAGCCTGGATGGGGTCACTGGCGGTGCCGTGTTGGACTGTACAGGCTTGTCAGCTTCACGTCTTTGTTGAGTTTGTTTCATGACCTGTCATGAGATCGACACCATCGTGCGGGAGATCGGCATCGCGAGAGACATTGTGGGGTGGGGGTTACCACCGGGTTGGGGAAAATGTATCTATCTACTTACCCATAGTGTACAGACGAGCGCTGTTCCATCCGGTTGTGTTGGCCAGGTTCTGGGCCTTTGTGAACTCGTACTCGAAGTCGTTCTGAACCTTGGCCTGCTGGTCGAGGAAGAAGGCGCCGTAGTTAAAGCCCTTGATGCCCGAGTTGGCAGCGCCCGCGGCGGCAGCAGATGAGCCGCTGTCTGAGGCGGCAACGGCAGCGACCTGTGGCTGGGCAAAGGAGCCGGTTGCAGATGGGACGGGTGCCCCAGTCGGGGCTGTGCCGTTGTAGCCGCCGTAGAAAGAGGTCGCGGCGGTGGCCACGGCAGCGACGGCGCTCGACTTCTTGGTGCAGACCATTTTGACGACTGGTTGATTTGTCTGGGAATTATGCGAGTAGCGACAGGACAGGGAAGCAGTAACAGGGAATTATTAAATAATAGTGTTGCCTTGGTTAGGGGGATGTGTAAAAGAATGACACCCGTGAATCTTGAAAGAGTGATGATCCAGAGATGGGTGAGGAGGGAGGTGACCTCTTTCCCAGCCAGAAGACGGCAGGATCGACCCGTGTTTAAAGGCCATCCGGTTGGTGATCGAGAACAGGGCAGTTGTTGATCTCCCGGCGCCGAGTGATCTCGTATCTGGCGCTGTGGTCCGCAATGAGTGGTGGTGAGTGGACCAATGCCGTGATTGACCAAGTCGAGACCTCCTGGACCTTCTGGGGCCTTTGATTGCGGTGGGTCGGCACTGCTATTTTCGTGAAAATCTCCGGGTCCCGGGCCCACACCCGGTTGGCCGGAGGGCTGTACAGCCATTGAGGGCCGCGTAGACCCCGTGCAACTTCAGGGATGGTTCGCCCAGAAGTGCCGGATTATGATGTCAATCCACAGGTTTTGGCGCCGTGAGATCTGACATTGAATTCAATGGTTTACCGTCTCGGGATGGATTGCCGTGAACACGGTTGTACATCTTGGCCCATTTTCCGTTTCGAGCTCATCGCAGTCTTGGTTTCTTGGGCAGTTGGTTGTTGGACATGGTGCCACGGCCAGACAACTGCATCCCTGATTCAGATGCTGCGGCGAGGTTGTCAATTTCCACCGGTGGGTAGGCCTCAGGGGTAAACGGCCAACAAAGACCGACCCGTGGCCCTCCCATTGCCCGGGGAAACCTCGTCGCCCGTCAATGCTTGCAAGAGATCACCCAACCGAGATCACCTCCTCTCCACAGGATCGTTCCAAGAACTTGGAAAACATGTTCCATGGGAGCTTCTCGATGCATTCATAGCATCCATCCACCACTGGCAATAGGGATAAGCCACAATAGGGATAATCCAGACCTGATTCACCCTGACCCAGGAGGGCCACCCTCCTTTCCAACCCGGTCTCACCGCCCATTAATCAAAACAGGTACCTCGCCGGGTGTTTTGGTTCCACAGCCAATGTATTGAGCAACATTGGAATCAAGACGCAATCCTCAGGCCTCAGGCCTCTTCCGCGTGGACAAGGCCACTCGGATGACGGCTTTTTGTGCACGAGTTTCCAAGTCGTATTCAAATGCCGTCTTCGCAATCTCCGTGGTCAACCTGGACTCCTGGCGTTCTGCACCTGATCACTGGTTCTCACTGCTTTCTGCAGCTGACCTCAGAAGGCTGGGCTTCTTCAGCCATGGCTTTTTTGCCCGTTTCATGACCCTCGCTTGTATGTCAGCACAGCGTCGGCCCTCAAAGACCAGGATTCCCTTCGACCCGTTTTCCCCCTTGTCAGCTGATCATTCAGACTACCACAAAGAAACAACATCACCTTCGGCCAAGACCCCGAGCTGCAATTTCTGGACAAAGCGCAACCTTTCGCCCAATTCCCCGACGACTTAACATGCGTTTCGAACGAATCGATGCCGTACGGCCCGTTCCACGCAGCGCCTCAAACATCGGCCATGGACTTCAAGCATGATGTTGAGAAAGTATCACGGAGACGAATCCCCTGTCACGCTACCGATGGTCCAGAAAATACCGCTGGAGCCGGCGATGTGGGTTTAAAATGCAAATACCCAGATATGCTGCGCAGCATACGTTGCAGACAAGCGAGAGCCGCTAGCTGCTGCGTGATGGATTTTTTTCCACTCAGCAAGACTGCTGTTCTTCCTTCGACGTCCATGGGAAGCAATACACACAACGGTCTCTTCCCTACGAGATCAGTCGTCAACTAATCCATGGATAAGTATCGTTCAGCGCTCTTTTTGATCGTCCTGAAACACTGTATTCACAACTCTGCATTCGGGGGATCGTACAGAACAACTTGTGATTTTGTTTCTCCTCTATTTGCAAAGCACACGATATTCACTTTTATACGTATAGGACAGAACATCACAGTAGTAGGCCCTGACTCGTGAGTACCCACTCTTTAGCAGCCCTCTGTCGAGTTTATGCCCGAAAAGTCCGTGCCGCACATCAACAGCTCAACCCTTCTCAACGACTATCGTCAAATAGTAAGGTCAATTTGGATATCGAGCCACAATCGTCACCGCACACTGTATGGAGTGGGTTCGATGAGCGTCTATCTGCTGTTGGATCATTGTGTTGGCTCAGCGCCTTGTTCTACGAGGTCAGGCATCATCCAGGTATCCTCACGGCAACCCACGCTGGAACATGTCCAGAGAAGCAGGCTGGTTGTGTAACGACAGGTCCTTACCAGCCCATCTGAGAGCATGCAGTTGCGCTGCTTTTCTGACGCCATCTATTGAAGTGGTGCTGCTTCCATTCGCTCTCACTCTCTTCGAATGTCGAACCAGGAGACACTGTCGGGCTCCGATTGAGACCGCAGGACTCCGGCTGCTTGCTCTGGGCGATGCTGCTTTCATGCCATTTCTGAAACACAGTGACTGCGCCTTGTAGTCGGGAGGCCCGGCTTTGCCAAGTCGAAGACGTCGAGCAGCCTCGAGGCTCCGGTGCGCTCGACGCTTTTGGTAACCACCGCCTACCGGAGGTCATGCGCACTTGGCGGGATTCCGCAGCATAAAGTTTTTCCTGAAACGGACACGCACAAAAAAGTCAATTAGACACGGCTTGCCAAAGGGGCTATTCAGCACTCACGGAGTGGTATACTGCCCGTTGAATCTGACTCAGAATAGCCTCCAACCCCCTAAAGCCGAGCCCCAGGGGCGTTCAAGGCTCTGCAGCAAAAGGGGAATGGGTTACTGCCAGCATCAATGGAAACTTATGTATAAATACCAGAGGGCGGCTTCCTTCCTATCGATGGAACTATCTAGTAAATCCAAGTCATTGGCTTCTTGTGCTCTTTCTCTCTTTAACAGTCTCTCGTTGAATAATTAACAACTATCATTCGCTATCGCTGCTCTCTACCTGAACTAGCATAACCATTCATCTCACAGTTTGCCAAAACCACTGTTAAGATGCGTTTCACAATTTTGCCCATCGTTTCCATGGCCGCCCTGGCTGCAGCGTTCCCATCCGGCTCAGGGTCCAACTTCCTCGCCAAACGATCAAGCTGTGAGACCACGACCAAGGTTGAATTCCACTTCAACGACACCACCATCGGCACCTTAGATTCTTGCACCACAGACGTCACCAACCGAGGAGGTGAGGCCGTGCCAAAGCTTCGCCGAGACGACAACAGCACCTGTGTGGATGGCCCGTCGACAAACTACACCGTCGCGTCCGGGGACACACTCGAGAAGATCGCGCTCCAGTTTGACTCGGGAGTCTGCAACATCGCCACGGCCAACGGCCTGAGCAACCCCGACTTTATCCTCGCCGGCCAGGTCCTGGTCGTCCCGACCGAGGTGTGCGAGGCCGAGGTGGACAACCAGAGTTGCCGGACCGCGGCCGGCACAGCCACCTGTGTGTCTGCAAGTGCCGGAGTGTCAAACACCTACACCATCGTCAGCGGGGACACTTTTTTCCTCGTCTCCTCGAGACTGGGAATCACTCTGGACTCGTTGGTCGCTGCCAACCCTGATGTGGATGCAAGCGCCTTGGAGATTGGCCAGGTCATCAACGTTCCTATCTGTTCCACCTAAATCCGCAATGGCATCCTGGGGTCGATGAGGAACATTTGGTTTTGAAGAGCTCGAGTCTGTTGGTAACTTGCCAGGGTCTATAAGTGGGCTTGTTTGAAGGATACCTATCGGGCTGGAGGCTGGTGCACAATGGCTTTTTACACTTAAGTACTCGCGCAATTTTGAGATGAATTGATTGTTATCTTCAGCTTTGTACCTGGCCTCTTTCACTATTCACAACTTGAATGCATTAACTTCCACTACCTTACCTAGGTACTGAGGCACATGGGCCACCTGCGCATGGTATTATCCTAAACTACGCATAATAATTCATGTCAGAACCCATATTTGCAGTGTGGCTTGCATCAGAGCGGGACGGCTTTCATGACCGTGGTTTCCACATGCATGCGAAACCATTCAAGCTTCAACTGTCAATTGCGCTCACTAAGTATTGCATGGCTATGCTTCTTCGGGGTAGCTTTTATCTTACAATCTGCACATCTTTTGAGCCCACTAGACATTTCCACCCGCCCACGTACTGGATTTTGGCTTCGTCAACCGTCGGAGACCCATCCAAGGGGTGTTGATGGGGCTTTCTCCCTTGAACAGAAAAACATCGTAGAGCATGGCCCCGAATAAACAGCCCGGAAATGGTGCCACCATGGGGATCTGCCGATGGTCAGCATGCGATCATGCGCGTTGGGGAAAGCAGTGAGAGTTAACGTCACTAGCACTCACGTACCCAGAAATAGTAGCCACCAGCAGACCAGACATCACTGCCATAACCCAGGATGTATGAAACCAGCCTGGGCCCAAAGTCCCTGGCAAGATTGATGGCATAGCCTGTCTGCCAACCAAAGCAGGCGCCAATGCCAAAGATGAGGAAGAACAAGCAGAGTGGGAGCAAGTCCCCCGCACCAGCATCAACGAAGGCAAAGATATTGAACATGAGTATAGAACTGGCAATGAACTCGCTAACAAACATTTGGCCTCTTGTCATGAAGGGGGCCGGGTATGTGCAGAAGACGCCAGCGCTGGATGTGTTGCCGCCGACTGTACGTATTCCCGGACCGCCTTCAAAGTTGTCAATGGCCAGCCTGTAGTTGAAGTACACTATGAATGCTCCTGCCATGGCACCGAGAAGTTGCGCGATGAAGTATATGGGAAATCGGTGCCAGGGGAAGCCGCGGAAGACACAATTGGACAGCGTGACGGCCGGATTGAGGTGACCACCACTCTTCTTAGCGACGTAGACTCCAATCATGACTGCCAGCCTGTTGAGATGTAGTTAGGGCGATGTCGCACAAAGAGTCTGGGTTCGGATGTATTCCACACGGAGATGAATTGAGCGATACTTACCCCCAGCCCCATGATATACTCTGGTAATCACCTCTTGCCCCATCGCTGAGAACAACTTGTGCGACGACACCATCACCAAAAAGGATCATAACCATTGTGCCAAAGAACTCGGAAAAGGGTGCCTGGAGGTGCCGCCTGATCTTGCCCCATAGCAGCTCCGGTTCCTGGATATAATCGCGAGGCGTCTCTGGTGGAGTAAGGTGTTCCTTGTGCTCAACCACCTGGCCGCTTGAGCCCAGGCTTGTGAAGCGCAGGTCCGGGGCCTTGTCAAAGGACGACATCATATCATCCTTGACCTCCACGATTTCGGTTTCTGTCTGTGTCTGCGTGGACATTATGAGTGCGAATAATATTGTTCAAAGAATTATAGGTCATCGATACCAAGCAGTACAACAATTATAGCAGGGCACGACTCTTATTTGGAAGAAAAAGAAACGACAGCCAGCGAACCGATTGGGGGCATTGACGAACTGCCGTGTATATAATGGCCAGGGGATACGACCGTGTGCTCCCCGTCATCGCTTGACCTCGACTTAGGACGGAAACAGAGACCTTGGTACAACGCTGTCCTGATCTCGGGGAGGACCTGGGTCCCAAGGATGTCGTTCATTGCCGTAGGGGGTTTCAAGTTCTAGAAGCCGGTCCCATGCACTTCCGCAGCAGCCGTAAGCTCGACCTACGTAGCCAGATAGGCGGTCGGCCAAGGGGAGGAGGGGGACAGGACAAGAGCGTTGACATCAGGCCACGGCATTCAGCTCGGTTGACAGATGTCACCACGTCAATGCGTCACCTAGACCGAGTCTACGAAGCAGACGAGCCATCTGGCTCCAACTCTACCAACATGAGAATGCGCTACAATGCGCCTGTCCTGTCCAGGATCCTCACACGTTTGGATGAGGGCCTCGAGATAGCCGCATGATTTGTGCCCCGGGAAGCCCGTCGATGCTTAGGCCAGGTCCGATCCACGACCCGATCACAATAGAAGGGCTTGGAGATGCCTTCGTCAACCCACCATGTTGGATCCGGATTCTGCGGCGAAGCAGTTCCCCAACCTCGGCAGCCCCAAGACACCAAGACGCTACCAAGAACGAGGGCGGTGCAAAGTCTGGTTTGCGTCCTCACCTCGGTATCCCTATTCGTAGGTTGTATTTCGAGCGGCCGTTGAAGGAATGAGGGGCAAGTGGTAGAGAGGAACCAATAGCTCGCGGGAGCGGGCGTAGCAAAAGGTCTGGAAGTTATGCAATGATCATGTAACAGTGCCGCGCCGGGTGAGGCTGCCCATTGAAGAAGGTTCACCCATTGGTGGCGAGGGCTATAGTACTAATGAAAGTATAAGAAACCCCAAGAGCCGAAGCTGCGCCAAAGTCTTACATGAGGATCGGGGGGAGGGGGAAGGACCGAAGGAGAGGGGGTTTGGACATGGATAGGCGAATTGAAGCAGTGTCACGATCTTTGTATGGCCTTGTCCAGGTCAGGTGAGGCACGCGATCGGGATTCGGGGAGGCACAGCGACTGGGAAGTTGGGATGGCCTCGCCATGGCCGCCCCTCTTTTCAACACGAACCACGCTACCTCTCCATTGCCGTCTGCGATCTAGCAAGACTAGTCCGATCCCACATGGTTTAACATGGTTCCCCAGAATTTCATCCTTGACAATGCGACGTTTCCCCATGGGGCCGCGCGAACCAGGGGTCACTGGGTTTGGCATCGCGCTTCTTTCTTGGCCAAGTCACACATCCTCATCCCTTGCCCCAGATTCCAAATGCCAACAGCACCAGCACTCGGAGCTTGAGGGCGGGGGACGCGCGGAGTTTCTTCACTCGGCTGACACCCAGCACATCCGCTATATGCGTAGGTTTATTCCAAGGGACCGTGGCCGGTTCGCAAGTCGCAGCTTCTCCAGAGTCGGGTGCTTCCCACCACTTCCCAACCGCCAACCGCCTTCAAAGCCCGAGCCCGCCGCGCCTGACGTACGTCTTCCGACAAGTGCACCTTGCAACCAGAGTACCACAACTGAGCGACAGATCCTACAATCACTTCAAAGCACCATGAATGGGACAAACGGGACGAACGGCACTCATGTTCCAAATGGAACCAATGGAACCAACGGAACCAATGGGACAAACGGGACAAATGGTGTCAAGGGTGTAAATGGGACTGCAGCCCAGACCTTCATTGGGGCCATAGACCAAGGCACGACAAGCTCTCGGTTTCTGATCTTCAACCAACGTGGCGAGGTTGTAGTGACCCACCAGATTGAGTTCACTCAGATCTACCCCGAGCCTGGGTGAGTCATGACTCCTATGTCTGTGTATCACTCTCTTGCAGCGGTCACTCACGGACTTATAGATGGCATGAGCACGATCCTCAAGAGATTGTCACATCTGTCGAGGAATGTATCAACGGCGCTGTGCAGGCATTTGAGGACCTCGGCCACTCGGCTGCGGACATCCAGGCCGTCGGCATCACCAACCAACGCGAGACCACAGTGGTCTGGGACAAACACACAGGCGAGCCTCTGTACAACGCGATAGTATGGACAGACACTCGCGCCGCCGAGCTCGTGAGGGACCTGAAGCGCCGCCCTGGCGCTGACGAGCTCACTGCCCTGTGTGGGCTGCCGCTGTCGACGTACCCATCGGTTGCCAAGCTCCTCTGGATGATGGAGAACGTCCCGAAGGTCAAGGAAGTTTACGACGCCGGCAACCTCGCGTTCGGCACAGTCGATACCTGGCTCATCTTCAAGCTGAATGGCGGAACGGACAAGGATCTTCTTGTGACTGATGCGTCGAATGCCTCGCGGACCATGTTCATGAACCTGGAGACTCTGGAGTACGACGAAAGGCTGCTCAGCTTCTTCCGCTTGGACCGTGAGAAGATCTGCCTACCAAAGATCGTGCGCTCATCTGATGCATCCGCATACGGAGCACTCTCGTCGACCTCACTGAAGGGGAAGTCGATCACAGGAAACTTGGGTGACCAATCCGCGGCGCTAGTGTAAGCAAGATTCACATACTCTTCCCCAAGCCTCACCCACGCGTCTTGAAGCTCTCAGCTTTGAATGACTTCCGTGAGATGATAAGGGACATGCATTTAATATTTCACTGTATCGATGAAACTTGGTTCGTAGGTTTATGATGGCTAACCCCCAGTCTCACAGCGGGCAAAAAGGCTTCACACCGGGCCTTGCCAAAAACACCTATGGAACTGGTTGTTTCCTCCTCTACAACGTCGGGACTAAGCCCGTCCTCTCCACTCATGGCCTTCTCACAACAGTCGCCTTCGACTTCGGTCCGGAGACGCGCATGTATGCACTTGAAGGGAGTATCGCTGTGGCGGGCTCCAGCGTCAAATTCCTCGTCGACAACCTCCAATTCGTCGACGCGAGCAGGAAGGTCTCGGAGCTGGCCGAGTCCGTCCCGGACAATGGTGGCTGCACCTTCGTCACCGCGTTCAGCGGGCTTTACGCGCCATATTGGTACGATGATGCTCGTGGGACTTTGTTCGGAATCACGTCGTACACAAAACAGGGCCACATCGCTCGAGCCACCCTCGAGGCGACGTGCTTCCAGACGAAGGCCATCCTGGAGGCCATGGAGAAAGACAGTGGACACGCATTGACAGAGTTGGCTGTTGATGGAGGAATGTGTGATTCAGACATCACGATGCAGGTGTGTTGAAACGGGTACGGTATCACCGGCAGGGGGACAGAAAGACTGACACGATATATAGACCCAAGCAGATCTCATTGGCATCCCTGTCAATAGGCCAGCCATGCGCGAGACCACGGCCTTGGGCGCAGCCATCGCGGCCGGACTCGCAGTCGGGGTCTGGAAGAGCTTCGACGACCTCGCCATGGTGAACACCGAGGGTAAAACAATTTTTGAGCCAAAGATGAAGAAGCAAGAAAGCGACAAGATGTTTGGCCGGTGGCAGAAAGCCGTGGAGATGAGCAAAGGGTGGTTATGAATGACCACGGATACCCGGCAACATGTTCGCGGACTCCTCGGGTCTTGCTCCTTCCTAAGCTCTTGATTTATTTCATTCTTCCTTATATCGACCTTCTCTTTACATATCCTGAAGCCAGGGTAACAACATTACTCGAGTGCGCAAACAGATTGTGATCGTGAAGTTCGTCAGACATGTGCCATGTTGTCCTTCATGGACTGGACTACGTGCAACACAATCGGCTGTAATACCTCCAACCCGCGATAGCACAAGAAGAACCCTCTCTCCGGACTAAAAGCGACTTTACTTCAGACCTTCTTTGATGGGAGACTGAATCGATACACCACATCTTCGAACCTCGTCCCCGGGAACACGTAAAGCCACCGCAGCTGTTCGCCGTCGCCGCAGAACACACCGTGTTCAGCATTTCCCGGAATCCACACCGTCGTGTCCTTGGCCACGCGCTGCCTCTTGCCGTCAACCTCCACCTCGCCGGTGCCGGACAGGACGTAGTACATCTCGGGCTGCTCGTGTCTGTGCAGGGCGAGGCAGCCATTGGGCGGGCAGACTGCAATGCCGGAGCTGAGGGACGTGCTTGCGGTCGCGGGTGCAGACAGGAGCGTGTGCCATGTTGCGTTTCCTTTGTCTGGTTCCGAAAAATAGCATGGTGCTTGTTTCAGCACCTCCCCGTCGAGGAAGATGGGCTCCGCAGTTGGATCCGGTAAATTGCTCATCACTGCTGTGCTGCTTCCTTCCCGCTTCTATGCGGCAACTATTTAAGGCAGCCTCGCGTCAAGTACGAAGAGTGTTTATCGGAAATTTGAATAGCCTGGATTCTATCACGCAGGAGCCGATGTCATCATGACCTTTGCTGGCCCCTCGCTGCACTGCCCATCCAATCATAATCTCTTGGCCTATCCCCGATATGATTTGCTGGTGAGGTGGGTACACATCCTTGATCCATGCCGTACTATTTGATCAGATTCCCAAATCCGATGGGCTGCAGATGCACAAGTAAGGGAGAAGCACAGCGGCTTTACCTATGAAATCAGAGATTCGCACCGGTAAAAACGGAGGGTACACCAGTACATCACCCAGGGCCTCTCCAAACGCTAAATACCAACTTACACCCCTTAGGTAGTAGGTATAGGCAGTACTAGTAGGTGTAGATAGTAGGTATAGGTAGTAGGTATAGGTAGTAGGTATAGGTGGTGGGTATTGTGTGTGGGAGTAGTTTGGGTGATGGCAGCTGGGTATTGTGGGAGTGATTGCAAAGTACCGGTGTACCCTCCCGTTTTGCAGGTGCGAATCTCCGGTTTCTTACTATAACCAATTCTACCTCAAAATGAACTCGGCAAAACTGTGGTTCGGAGAAGACTCGGGTTTCGGTGATGCAATATGTCCCTCAGCCTAGTTATGCTGCCATCTTATCCAGCGCAGTTACTGTTGATGCCAGCTAAAAGCAGACAACAGTGACGCGGATGAAGACAGCAATGGAAGGATGAGTTGTGTTCACCAGATCACAATAACCACTCCCAGAGGTGGACGGAGGGCTGAGCTCAACAGCCATGCTGTGGGGGCCGTGCCATATGTCACTAGAGGCTGTCACAAGTTGAGCCTCAGGACTAAGAGCCTCGTAATCCCAAACACTTGTGGATCACGCTACACTTTGCGCTGATCTAAGGGACTTTGTGTTTGCACAGGGCTTGCCACATGCTCTCACTAAAGACCTCTAAGACGCGCTGGCGCGATCTTTCATGCTTTCATGCTATGGGAGCTTGCTGCAACTCACATGCATGGAAACCTCATCAGCGTACTAGTATTTGCGTAGTCGTATGATAAGCGCTTGGGAACCCGCCACATGGTGTCCGTGACCACGGCACGCGAAAGTACTGTAGTAATACTCATATGATGATCCTTCCGCAAGTGCCATTTTACTACACGCGGAGGGCTGTCATCCTCTTGGTTGCAATGATTCGTGTTCGCCACTTGTAGTCGGTTATATTGGACTGCTCGGGACCGAGGCTGCCGTAGGCCAGCTTTCAAGACGCGGCCAGATCAGCTGCGTGCTCGACTCCGGCAATGCTCTCGGAGAGACATGGCGATTTGCGTTGAATGGCTGTCATCCAGGCTGCTCACTCGAGTTGTGAAATAAGGACTAGAGGTCTTCCCGTGTCTCATCTAATGTAATCTCCTCTTCGGTCCGAAGTGGACCTCGCGCGCTAGACCTAGGTTGAGTATTGGAAAGGAGGTTCTCCGATGGCAATAGAAGTGCAGGAGGCATGACAGCTCCGGTCCATCTGCAGTGTAATGTCTGTGATCATCAAGGGGGTAGCTATTTGCTTTACCGGAGCTCGTTGGTCTATAACTTGTGGGAAGGTGTGACGGTTCCCGACCATGAGGGAGTATCGGGGAATAATAAGGCGGTGTTTATTCCCATAGAAACTTAGCCTGAATCAACAACGAGCCGCATCAACAACGAGCCGCGATTTTTGAGATTTGGCTACTGCGAGCCCATCTTCGTAAAAACCAACTGATCCGTCCCGTCTCAGCGCAGGCGTTGGGGTTGCCCTGATGTGTTCAGACACAGCCATCTCTACATTCCATTGCCGGAGAGTGATCCGATCAAGAAATCCCGGATGATGATGTCTCGGAAGTGTATCCGATAACTTTGGGAGAATGCAGCACCGGCTTAGTCCGTCCAGGAACTCGCAGATATTGTATGTCTGTCTAAGGGGGAAAGATGCATACGGTAAACGTGTAGTTAGGCTAGCAACCCGCTTTCTCAGGGGTTAGCCGGGCCCAACCGCCCTTGCCAAGTGCCGAGAAATCGAGTCATGTGGGCTACCGAATTGTGGGTAAGATTGCTTCTGAGCGGCGCTGGCGGACAGGTGCTCACCTGTCCGCCAGCACCAGCAGCATGGTACGTATTCGACGAGCCGTGTAGACGAGCCAGCCAGCCAATGCAAAAGTACCCCAATGGTGTCCAAATTTGTCACTAGCCACCTAGGCAGTTATATGCGGTGACGGACAACCCGGTAATACGGGCCAAGTCGAAGGATTCCACGTACTACTGGCACGGGGCGCGTGACGGATCTCACAACCGGACGCTTGCTGTTCTGCGTATCACGGCGATGCACACAGCTCCGCCAAGGGGTAACTAAGTTCTGGGCGCGGTCTGCTAGTTGGCAGCAGCTGGGTGCTCAGAGCTGAAAGATGCGCTGAAGGGGAGTGAGGAGGCAACAAAAGGCGCAAGAAAGAGCGCAACAAATGGCAGCGAAAAAGGTACGAGGCGGGCCGTACCGACACACCTGAAGCCCAAAATAAATGTAGAATCCGATCGATATTGATCCCACACATTCGCCCACGCTCCTAGGCCGACAGAGCCATATGGGGGTGACAGA
Source organism: Diaporthe velutina (assembly GCA_038088505.1). Taxonomy (NCBI): domain Eukaryota; kingdom Fungi; phylum Ascomycota; class Sordariomycetes; order Diaporthales; family Diaporthaceae; genus Diaporthe; species Diaporthe velutina. Next base: position 128,332 of record JBBWSJ010000114.1, on the reverse strand, counting down.
ATCGTCGAGGCTTGTATCGGGTTTGGAAGGCCTCGAACATTGTGGAAGGCCTGCACAAATTGCGAATGACACGCAAGACTGGAGTCATCCGGGTCCATTACCCCAGAATTACCCCAATATTACCCCAGAGAAACTATTCCAAACGGCTATAACGTAATTGGAACTGTGCCGCTGTCCCAAGCCGGAAGCGTTTTGGGGAACCTCACCGTGTCACATGAATTCACCCCGGTCGTCAATGCTTCAATTCCCTCCATCACGTTGCCAGAACTTGCAACGGACTGGCCAAAGAAGAGGCTCATTTACGTAAATTGTCGTCGATTATGCACCCGATCTGGATCTCGCGTGCTTCAGCGCTGAGTCTGCTGCAAGTGCAGCGCCCGCGCGCTGATGAAACGGGCACGACATCACGATTCCCTCACTGCAATGCCAATGCGCCCAACCGCCACGATATATAAGATGGCCGCGCCGTGTGCTTCTGTCAGCGGCCCGGACGCCAACCACTGCGGATTGACGATAATTCATTACTCAACACCTCATCACACCTCGTAGCACACTTCGTATACTTCTTCAAACCTCACTCTCAGCAAGTCACCAACCATGACCGTCATCCAGGGTCCCAGCAACGACGACACCGTCACCCCTATCCACTCCAAGGGACGGTATTTCTTCAAGGGAGACCAGCGAGTGAGTGCTCTTCCACTCCTGCATGTTCTTGCTGCACTGCTAACTCGACCCTACAGTTCCTCATCAAAGGCGTCGTCTACCGCTTGCACGGCGAGGGGCCTCTTGACCCCCTTGTTGATGACCGTCTGGATGACCTCCAGCGGGACATCACTCTTTTCAAGCAATTGGGGCTGAACACTCTCTTCATATGTGAGTCTCCCAGGACCCCGGCTCTTGTTGACCAAAGTGGCGTCCCCTAATGCAGGCAGCAGACCACATCGATAGCTCAAGGAATCACAATGCCGCCATGCAACTCCTGGCAGAGGCTGGCATATACGTCCTGATTGTGAGTCGTCACCTTTGAAGCACAGGTACCTTCTGGGGCAACAGAGGACCACAGGCTAACCGCAGACGACAGAGCCTGCCGACATCATTGTGTACGAGCGACGACTCGGGCACCACCACCACATTCCGTCCGTACAACTCAGAATTGCTCGAGGACTGTTTCGCAACAATAGACTCCATGTCACAATACTCAAACACTCTTGGCATAATAGTCGCCAATGGTGCGATGAGCACGATCTACTCGACCTCCCTAGCGCCCATGATCAAGACGGTAATCAGGGACGTTAAGAAGTACATGGCCACAGCCAAGGAGATCACCGGGCAACGACAACTCCCTATCGGGTACAGTGCATCAACAGGCAGGCTGATCCTGAGGACGACGTTTGATTACTTCACGGCTGGGAGGGAAGACGAGACGGTTGACTTCTTCTGCGTATGTTATCTCCCCACTGCTCAGACTCGACAATGGACTACCTGTGCTAACATGCAGGCGTTAGTATGCAAACTTCAACTGGTGCGGCCAGTCAGATATGCACATCTCGGGTTACAAGCAGGAGCTGAAGACCTTCGACGATGCACACATCCCCGTCTTCTTCTCCCAGTACGGCTGCAACCTGGGCTCGTGCGGCCAGCGCATCTTCCAGGAGACATCGGCCATCTACTCGTCAACCATGACGCGTGTGTTCTCCGGAGGTATCGCGTACGAGTTCTATGACTCGCCGGACATCAGGTCAGGCCTCTGGGGGTACGGGCTCGTGAGGCAAGAAGACGCGGTGGTGGGCAAGGGCGTCACCAAGCTTCCTGATTTCGAGAGCCTGAGGAAGAGGCTTGAGAACAGCCATGACGAGAGTATCGTTGAGGAAGAAATGGAGGAAGGGGACTTCAAGTCGTCGTCAGGGGATATCCCACCCTTGTCAGCCCACTGGAAGGCAGGTCACCCCTTGCCATACAGCATGGCTAATTGGAACGAGGTAAGACAGAGTCTTGAGGGGAAGGTGTGGATGGAGGTAGGAGTTGAAGAGCTGACCACGACGGATTTCCAGTTGAGCCATCAGCCAAAGTTTATCAGGGCATAGGTTTGGGTTTTAGGACATGGAAATGGGATAATGCATGCTGGGTGGGGTTCAAGGAGTTTAAAAGTGTTTCGGACCATGTAGTAATATCTTACCAATAACAGTCCTGTTATGACAAATTATGGACAGTTCCTGGTGTCAACATGAACGGATCAGAGTCCGACGTCCTCGTCCAGCCGAGAGATGTGGAAGCGGCGGGCGGCTCAGATTTCAATCTCGGCTTTCTCTGCCGGGCCGGACTGTCTCCCTTTTCCCTTGTCACCGCTCATCACTAGGATCTACGATCCAACTTACGTACGATTTCTGTAATCATAGCGTTTGAAAGTCCCTATGTCCTGGCCAAGAATGATGTGCTCACTGACTACAGCATGATCACCCATCGTAAAAACATTCGTCCCCTGCAGCAACAGGCCAAGAACGCGCGGATAACGGTCATCATCCGGTTTACTTGTAAAGTATGCGCCCGTCAAAGCTGTTCTCCGAGCTGGGCAGCCGGCGTGCCAAGCCGGCGACCGCAGAGTCCTGCTCCACCGGCTGGATATCCAGTCGTCCGACACTGCTTGGTATTCTGGGATCATATGTGGGCCCCCATATCTGCCCAAGTGGGCAAGCGCGGCTACATCGACGATGTTCGGCGTCCGAAACAGAAGTGAGTGTAGGTGCTGTGGCTCTGGCGGAACCGATTTCGAAGACATGCATGCGCGGACTTTAGAATAGGCGTTCGCCAGCTGTACTGAGATCAGCACACGAACCACGTGGTTTTGGTGATGGTCTACTCGTATGCAAGTACTCTGAAGCGAACTTCACACTGCCTGACCAGGCCAGCACAGTACGTCTATGCCGTGGCCAGACGGCGCCCGCCATTGACAGGGCCGCTAGAGCTCGAGCCTGGAGAAGAGACTGAGCACGGTTGGGGGGAAATTCTCGGAGAAAGGCCGACAGGATGAGGCCAGGGGCAGCATAGGAATAAGCATATCCAGTGGGAATATGCCGCCAACTGGTAGCAGCGCAACAGTGCTTGCTCAAGTGCACGGGCTCGTGATGTCTGAGCGATCCCGACGAGACTGCGAGATGGCGAGACTGCGAGACGAGCCAACAGACACTCTTGGCCTTGGGTCCCGTGTGCGCGATGCCAACAACGAAGTCAGCTCACTTGCACATTTGCCAGCGCCCTCGTCGTCGTCGTGCGTCCGACAGTCCACATCATCGAGACCGAGCTACTCCACTGATCAGCCCTGACCAAACCGCTTGAATGACTAAAGCAAAATTGCCATTCTCGGACAGAGAGGCATGTGAAGGGGAAATCCATCGACCGGACTGCTTGATCAACAGGGGCGGCTGCTATTGACCCAGTGGTCGTGTCGGGATGTCTATCCTAGACATGGACCCAACCGCTCGCTGCTCTGGGTCCATCCAGGCAAAGAGCACCACCGAGTGACCGCAGCCAGAGACCCAGAGAGACCCAACTGCCCGGCAGGCTGGTACTGTTGCAGGAGCCGAGGGACATACACACCCTCTCATACAGACAGACAGAGAGAAAAGCGCGCAAGAAGGATGCTCACAGCCGTGATATTCTCTAGCCAACGGCCGGCCAAGAAGGACAAGACGAAGATCGCTATGAGAGTCCGGCTTGACAAAAAGGGTATGCCGACCAGGACAAGCACCTCAGCCGAGCTCAACCACCACAAAGTGAAAGCAAGCAGTGCTGACTGGCCGCAATTTACGGGAGGATTGCCCAGACCGGGATAAGCCCTGCGAGACCCTGCAGGTCTGGGCAACGGCGGGCAGAGGCGGCAGAGTGGGACACATCATATTTTCAGACCAATTTGACCAACAGCAGCGTGAGCAGGCAGGGACGAGGCAGGGACGAAACTCTGTCTCGGGTCCTTCTTTCTCGCCTCTGGCACAAGCGACCAACCAGCCGACACACAGACAGGGCCGGCAGGCTGCACCTTGCCAGCCCAGTCAGCTTTGCATGTGCTAGAGCAAGGGCTAGGCTGCCGAGCAGCGGGAATGACGCAACTGCGGCTCTCGACGCTTGAACCTCAAATCAAAATCCTGCGGGCCGACTTGTCATCATCATCAACAAGAGTTTTTTTTCTCTCTCTTCGCCTGTTCCCGATCCTCTTAGCCTCTTAGCCCTTCCCACCCAAGCCGCACCATGCCCAGAGCAGGCAAAATGCAACATTGCCGATCTGGTATCAGGGCAGAGCGAGCCGCAATCCCAAGGCCGTGTCACCGTGTGTGTGCGCAGGTTGTGTGTCGCTTCTCACTTCACGTGGGACTGGGGATTGTCAAACAACAACAGGGATCAAGTCAAGAACCCAGCAAGACTCGGCGAGCATTTCAACGGTTCGACGAGACCCTGATGACCGGGACCTGACTTGTGCAGGCCACCACCACGAACGACGACGACGACCAACGAGTACGTACCGTGTTCTAAAACTGTGCTTCCCTTTTTACAAATCCAGCACAGTATGTACGTACACACACGCACACACATGCACACACGCGCACATACATGCATGCAGATCCCTTCTAAGTTGTCGCAGGACGCGACCAACGGAATTAGCGGGCAATCTCTGCTGCCGAACGAAACCTGAAGCGTTCGCCTCTGCCTCTGGCCTTTGCCTTTTGAGTCTGATGGCGCATCTTCACATGAATCAGGTCGACACCCTCATCGCAGTCCCAAAAGAGGGACGTTGGCACGCGTTGGTAGAATTCCGAACCGGCGCCCCTTGGCAACTTGTGGGCCACGACGTCACTGTCCGAATTGCCTCAGCTGCTACTGTAACGTCTGGACGGTCTGTCCTGCATCAAGTAAAGAGCCTGCATTATCGTACATACCGCCTTCCTTGCGTGCTGCAATCCGTACTGTCCCGGTCTGACTGTACAGTCCGGACAGTACGCATTCCTCCTGGAGCATCCAGACATCCAAAAAGCGGACCTGCTCCAAAATTCTGATTCCCTCCAGCCATTAACAGGCCCGTACTGCACCTCGTCTGTCCGAGCAGACCAACATTTGGCTTTCAACACCGGGGCCCCAACATCGTATCCCCATATCAAGTAGCGCCGAACAACAACCGAGGGGCGCCCAGTGTCCTTTTCCCGGGCACGTAAAAGACCAAGAGGCCTTGGCGTGCCGCGGCCAAAACCGATCAGTCGCTAACATTCGGTGGGCAATATCGTCACTTGCACATCTGACTCCGTCACGCTCACCCGCGCTTTTGGCGGCGATCAAAACTGCCCGACCTAGCCCTCTTCGCTGCGCATTCTGGCGTGGTCTTGGGCTAGCCGGAGACCTTCTGAATGTGGTGTTCCGAAACGCTGCCCGGCGGGCAAGTGGTAAGATGTTGACAGAAGCAAACCAGCCCTTGTTCTCACTCGCCTGCCCCCTTCACCTTGGTCGTCGGGAAGATCTGCACTCATGGGACCCACCGGTTCCGCATTTCCGTACCCACTCTTGCTCCCGCCCACGGGCACCGTCCGGATTGCTCGGCGCCTTGTGCTGCTTGTGCTGCTTGTATTTGCTTGCCAGCCTGCTGGCGCCGTGCCGTTGCCATAGGCGTACAGTCCCGACACACACGGTAGCCCCACGGTCAGGGACCCTGCGCGTCTGCGTCTGACCCTGCGGTGAGGACGCACGTCCCGTTGGGCGGCCATCCAAGGTTCGAACCCAATCTCACTATCTCACCTCTCATCTTATCACTCCGCGCTCAACTCCAGTTCGGCTCCAGCAAATACTGGCACAACTGGGTCCCCTTCTCCACGTTCTTGCACGTCCAAACCCACTCCCACCTCCGCGCCAGGGTGGACACCCATGACGTTGGTGGGTGAAATCTTTTTGCTGTTTGCCCGAGTAAGGCTCCATCCTTTTCTGGAGAAATGGATCCTGCTCCCACATGATGACATGCCGCATACACAGCGGCACCAGCAACAGTGGGAAGGCAGAAGTACCAGTGTACTCCCTGCTCGTCCATCAATACGCCGCGGCCATGTTCGTGCCCGTGGTGCTCGCATAAATATATAAACAGATTCCCCAGGAAAGCACCCTCGTTTCCTCCCCGGACTTTTCAGTACTGGACACTGGATTATCTGCCTCCACGGCCTCCTACCTACTCCTGCCCACCCATCCAGTATTGTCTGAGCAAGTGTTCACGCACACCAAATCAGGCACAATGGTCGCCCAAGTGGTGAGAAGGATGTCCCACACGGGACACAAGGACAACGAGCATGGCGTGCCTACCTACTGGAGCAAGTCCGGGTCCACCCTGCAGAAATACATCACGGCTTTGGCAACAACCGACTTCTTGCTGTTTGGTTTCGACGTATGTACCGGCTGACCCTGTCTCGACACAAACCGTGCCGATCCGATCAAACTAACATGAGAACAGCAAGGTGTGATGGCCGGTATCATCGACTCGGACCCCTTCGTTCACGATTTCCCCCAGGTCGACGGTGACAGCAACTGGCAAGGCTTCGTCACTGCCATCTACGCCGTTGGCTGCTTCGTTGGTGCTTTCTTCATCCTGATGATGGGCGACAAGCTCGGTCGCCGCAAGTGTATCTTCCTCGGCGCATCCGTCATGATCGTTGGTGTCATTATCCAGATCGCCTCAGTCCCTCCAAACCACGGTGCAACGGCCCAATTCATAGTAGGGCGGTTCATTACCGGTATAGGCAACGGCATCAACACCTCAACCGTCCCGACATACCAGGCCGAGTGCTGCCCCCCACACAACCGCGGAAAGCTCATCTGCATCGAGGGTGGCAACGTCGCCGTGGGCTCCATGATGGCCTACTGGATCGACTACGGCAGTACCTATGGCCCGCACGCCTTCGTCTGGCGTTTCCCCATCGCCTTCCAGTGTGTCTTCGCCGTCATCATTCTTGTCATGATGCTCCGCCTCCCCGAATCCCCTCGCTGGCTGCTCTCCCATGGACGGAACGACGAAGCCATCACCGTGCTGGCGGCCCTGGCTGACCTGCCTCGCCACCACGACGACGTCCAGGAGCAATTGACCTTCATCTCCGACGCCATCAGGGCTACCGGGCAGATTGGTGGAGTCACCCCCATCAAGGAGGTCTTCACCAACGGAAAGACCCAGCACTTCCGCCGTATGCTTCTCGGTGCTGGCAGTCAGTTCATGCAGCAGCTGTCTGGTTGCAACGCTGTCATCTACTACTTCCCTATTCTGTTCAAGGACTCGCTCGACACGTCCCACAACCTGGCCCTGCTCCTCGGCGGTGTCAACATGATTGTCTACGCCATCTTCGCCATGACCTCGTTCCTGGTCGTTGAGCGCGTGGGACGGCGCAAGCTGTTCTTCATTGGCACGGTCGGCCAGATGCTTTCCATGGTTCTCGTCTTCGCCTGCCTTATCCCTGGCACCCCGGATGCCGCCATCGGCGCCGGTGTTGGTCTCTTTATCTACATCGCCTTCTTCGGTGCAACCTGGCTGCCTCTGCCTTGGCTCTACCCGGCTGAGATCAACCCCCTCAAGACCCGTGCTCGTGCCAACGCCCTCTCGACCACCCAGAACTGGCTGTGGAACTTCTTCATCGTCATGATCACCCCTGTGCTGATTTCCAAGATTGGCTGGGGCACTTACCTGTAAGTTTGATATCTCGCCAAACGGTTCCCCAGATCTACGCCGACTTGATGCTGACAAACTCCCCACAGCTTCTTCGCTGTTCTCAACATGCTCTTCCTGCCTATCCTGTACTTCTTCTACCCTGAGACGTCTGGCCGTTCCCTCGAGGAGATCGACCTCATCTTCGCCAAGGGCTTCGACGAGCAGCTCGGCTACGTGCAGGCCGCCAAGGCGCTGCCTCACCTCACCCTGGCCGAGACCGCCGAGATGGCTCGCGGCTATGGCTTCAACTCATCCGACGACGAGGGTTCCAGCGGCCGCAAGAACAACCACTCGGAGAAGGAGGGCGACATCCCCGGGGAGTCCAAGGACAACGGCGTGATGGCATAAGCTTGTCTTGTCACTCATTGGTATTAATTGGAGGGGAAATGAGATGAGTTGTTGAGGATGTGCAATATTTTTTTTGCACAGTATTGATACCCTCGTTGTTTGTTTCTTATGCGCGCGTCGCACTTGTTTGCATGCGCATCACGATCCATATGTTGGGCTTGACTTGCTTGGCATGAATTATGAATACCCCGGGGAGTAGTTGAAAGAGTAGTGTTACACCATAGAGATGTCCTACAGATTTAGACAGACTCATAGAATGGAAAGATAATATGCACGTCTATGTTTCAGGAATATTGTCTGATGATATGTGCCATCGTGAACGTTGATCTCGCAGAGAATTTGCCAGACCCCATTTTGCATCGTGTTCTAAAGTTCCATTCTCTATTGCTTCCATTGCCTTATTGGAAGAGAAATGCAAATAAGAAGGCAACAAGTGCTTTTGCAATTTTGAGGTCCGTCCGACCATGACGATAGATCGCGAATTTCTCGTTAAGCGCCGTCCAGATACTGCAGTTCATCCGTGCCAGCCTTCTTCAAACAACGCGGTACATGCGGCTGAGGTTTTCCCGCCCAGCCCAGAATGGCCAAGCTTTATTACTCTGCAGCGCAGCGATCAAGCTACAACCGCCTATGCCGGGTTCCGTCTTGGAAAATCAATACAAGTATATTCAGCCCTACGATGAACTCGGTTAGACCCGCTTGCAGAAGTCAAGGAATGACCCCTGACGTCACCAGGTCCCACGAGGCAGCACAAACATAAGACGAACATGCCTTGAACTTGATGGAGCCGTCTGCCAAAAGTGGTAACCCACCAGTCGGCCCCCTTGCTCTCACCACTATCCTTGCTTTACTGGAATGGGAAATCATCACCAGCTTGCCTTGGACGAAAAGCTGGACTGCCACCCAGCAATAATATCACTACCGACAACACCATGCCAAGTCAGTTCCACGATGAGTCGGGACGGACCATCATCCTGAGGGGCGTCAACCTCGCCGACGGGAAATTCCCACCCGGCCAGCCCACTTACAAGCTCTCATCACTCGACACCCACGCCGGGGTCTCGTACCTCGGCAGCCCGCTGAGCCTCGACGACGCGCCGGCGCAGCTCGCCCGCCTGCGGTACCTAGGCTTCAACGTCCTGCGCGTGCCGGTCGTGTGGGAGGCCCTCGAGCACGCCGGGCCGGGCGCCTACGATGACGAGTACATCGCGCACGTGGTGTCCCTCGTGCGGCTCTGCAACGACCACGGCTTCCGCGTTTTCATCAACCCACACCAGGACCTGTGGTCGCGCTTCGCGGGCGGCAGCGGCGCGCCGCTCTGGACCCTCCACGCGTGCGGGCTCGACCCGGACGGCTTCGCGGACACGCACGCCGCGGTGCGCTACGCCGAGTGGCCGCACGACGGCGACAACACGACGCGCGGCGGGCTGGGCAAGGAGAAAGACCCGCACGCGATCCCGGACATGATGTGGACGAGCAACCACAACCGCCTGGCGCCGCTGACGCTGTTTGCGCTCTTCTTTGGGGGCAGGGACTTCGCGCCGCGGTGCAGGATCGACGGCGTCAGCATCCAGGACTACCTGCAGAACCACTACCTGGCGGCGTACGGCCGGCTTGCTGATGCCCTGGGGGGCCTGGAGTTTGGGTGGGACAGCATGAACGAGCCCGAGCCCGGGCTGATCGGGTGGAAGGACCTGGACAAGATGGAGAGGGAGGCGAGCGCGACGATTGGGAGCACGCCGAGCCCCATCCAGGCGATGAAGTTGGGGATGGGCATCGAGCAGACTGTGGACAGGTTCAAGCTGGGGAAGACTGGGCCGCACAAGAGCGGGACAGTAACAGTGACACCGGGCAGGAGTTGCTGGTTGGAAGAGGAAGACGCAAGGTGGAAGTGGGAAAGGTCTGCGGATTGGAAGCTGGGGGAGTGTGTCTGGGCGCAGAACGGGGTTTGGGACATCGAGACTGGAGACCTAAAGAAAGCACAGTACTTTGACCATCCCCCGTCCGGCTCATATGAAGGTGCCAGGAGCACGGGCGAGCCGTTCGACTGGAAGGCAACGTACTGGAGATCATTCTACGAGAAATGGAACGCAGAGATACGAAAGCACTCACCAACGACAATGATGTTCTTCCAGTCGTCAGTCTTCGACCCTCCACCCCACAGCCTCCTGTCAGACATCACATCCCACGGGGACCACCAGCACATGGCGTACAGCCCCCACTTCTACGACGCCCTGACCGTCATGAAGGGCCACTGGCACAAGTACTGGAACATAGACATCCTGACCCTGCTCCGAGGCCCGCAGGACATAAGCAACAAGCTGAAAGCCCTGCGCGTCGGCAACGCCAGGGTGCGCAGGGTCATCTCGGACCAGCTCGGCGAGCTCGCCAACGACGTCAACGGCGGCGCCGAGGACGAGGACAGCCACCCCGTGCCCACGCTGGTCGGCGAGACGGGCATCCCGTTCGGCCTCGACGGCGGCAGGGCCTACAGGGACGGCGACTACTCCAGCCACGTCGCGGCCCTGGACGCCATCGTGAGCGGGTGTGACGACCACCTCCTCAGCTACACCCTCTGGGCGTACAGCCCGAGCAACACCCAGGAGTGGGGCGACCATTGGAACGGCGAGGACCTGTCCGTCTATTGCGCCGAGACCGGCTCGTTCCCGAGGCACAAATACCTGTCGGGGTTCAGGGCTGCGGCGGCCTGGTGCCGGCCGTACGTCCAGTCTGTGAGCCCCGGCTCAAAGTTGTTGAAGATGGGCTTTGACTTGAAGACCAGCAAGTTCCACGTGGACATTGAAGCTGGTGGCGTAGGGGACGTTGTGATTTACGTTCCCTGGCTGCATTATAGACGCTCTGACGACGAGGACGAACTGGAGGTGGATGTAGAGGCCTCGGGAGGGGAGTGGTCTCTGGACAGCAAAGCCCAGCTGCTTCGGTGGACACACCAGCAAGGAGGAAAGTTGAGTCTGCAGTTGACCAGGACGTCAGGAGCCCTGTCACCGAAGGAGCTCGGCACTTTGATACAGCGATGACGAGCTGTGGAAGAGGAGGATGGTGAGATGCCTGCCAATGTTGCGTTTCTGCAGATTTTGAACGCATCAGCCGGCAAGGTAGCTGTAGTCTACCTCATATGGGATGATCTCCTGGAATATCAGATGAAGCTCGGTTGGAAACTCCCTCGCCATATGCCCTCAAATCTGAACTGCTTCAACCTGGCTGAGCCAAGTCGGATGTCGAAACCCGAAAGTCGGAACCCGAACATCGAAAAGCGAAAGCCTAATCAAATATCGACGCGTGAGCTGTTCAGTAATCATGGATCCAGTCCTCTGGGGCGACGACGCCCTTCTTGGCTTTTACTTTACGTGCCACAGGCAGCATTCAAGCTCTCTCCGAGGCTTATTACTTACTGCCTAGCGTTGCAAGGCGTATCGAGATGACAGCTTCCGGTGCCTGTTCTCGTGATCGAATTTATTTTGATATGTTGACAAGTCTGACGCGTAAGTCGATCGAGGCTTTCAGTCCGGCTATCCGGACTGTCGAAGATCTGCACGGAAAGTGAGCCTACCATCAAGCACGAAACATCGTGAGGTGTCGCATCTCACAATAGTATAACACAGCGGCCGCCACTCACCGCTGTGATGCATCTGGCATTGGTTGTCCTCAGTCAAAGTAGTCAGAAGCGTAAAAAGCGCGTGCTCACATCAGCACTTGGGTAGGCGTATAGAAGGAGGCGGATGGCACCCTGCTGATAGACCAACTGCCCCGTTACTGTAGCATTTTTCTTCACGACGGCCAGAGGGTAACACAGCAGGAGGGCGGTTGGCCAAGAAGACAAGAGGTGATTGGAGACATTCGGTAGCCGGAACCACTTTTGCGGGTCCGCAGGCTAATGCAGGCGCCATAAAGCTTGTTTAGTCTAGTATGGCATCCCCGTCGATCAATCCGACGCCTCCACCAGTTCCATGTTTTAGGGGGTAACGCTCGACGTTGGGCTAGATTGCAACAGCAGCCAATGTCCGCTCTCAGATTCCCCGTCGGACAGATCAAATCGGTGCCGGCATGCTCACTCGGAGGCCGCCCTTGCCTGCAGCCGCCGCACGGCATGCCTGGCAACGGGTTTCACTGCTTGCAGAGCGTCAAGTCTCGGCGCCGTGACTCAAAGACCGAAGACGCGAAGGTGGACTCCATATGCAAGACCACATTACCTGGGGCGGGCCGCGTGGACAGCAGCCAATGATTCAGGAAAACACTATCTCCATCGGAGCTCTAGACAGCAACGCCCCGGGCCCGTCGTGTGGAATCACGTTCTACCTGTAGACCTCGGGACCCACAACTTCTGGCCTTCCCCGAACCGTTGCAACGAACGCATTTAGGACATTTTCGATCGAGGTCAAGTTGAAAAGATGCCTATCCCTTACCCCTCAGAGCATCGGTCGATATTGTTGGTCCGGCCATCCGCCATGGTGTTGGCCTGGTGTTGGCTCTTGGGGTCTACATAAACTGGTGCTGCGTCTTGATGGTCTCAGATTTCAACTGAGCCTTCCCAGATCATCACGCACTCAAGTTTCATCCGTACTTCGTATCCATTTGCCGTCTTTCTTGATTCTCCTCCTGATCCCTTCCTAGCAAAACTTGCAGCGAAAACCAGTTTTCTGTCGACCATGGGCAGCGTGGTGGCCCTCAGCGAGGAATATGGCCCTCCTTTGCCACATTTAGGGAAACCACCTTGCCCTTGGGGTGACTTCCAGTCTTTCGTCGGCTCGACCCCTGACGCACTTGCCATTGCATGCGTCCATCAGTCCCCAGAGTTGTTTGGCATTCCAAACCTGCCACTGGACCATGATGCCTTCCGTGAGCGCCCCTACCTCCGCTGGTCCTTCAGGAGTCTCAACCGGGGCGTCGATAGACTCGTTAGGGCATTGCGGCCACTAGGTGTGAGAGGGGGCACGCCCTTGGTGACATTCTGCCACAACAGCGCCGAGTATGTGCTGATCTGCTACGCTGCTATCAAACTCGGCTGCGTTATCATCCCCATCAGTCCTCGCAACTTGACGAACGAGGAAGAGGTCAGGCACATGGTCAAGACGGGCCTGAGCGTCTGCACCGGAGAAATTCCCGTTGTAGTTGCCGGAGACGAGCACTTGGCTTTCCAGACAGACGAGCTTGGGCTTTTCCCCCAGCCTCCGCGCAAAATCGTCTTTGGCGTCACCAGATATGCAGACTGGACCCCCTTCCAAAACCTCATGGATGAGACCGCCCAAGGTGCTGACGACGGCGCGCTGACCCCCTCTGTCCCGGAACAAGGAGGCTGTGTCCTCTTCACCTCTGGCACGACCTCGCTGCCCAAGGGAATCTATCGCATGCACTCGACCTGGGCCCTGGCCCTTGCCGGCCGGACCTTGGTCGAGGGTTGTATGCGGACGGGCGACCGTAGCTGTTGCAACCTTCCCAACAACCACGCCATGGGTTTCATCACCCTGACCAACTCCCTCAGTCTTGGCGCGGGCGTGGTGTTCCCCGGCTCTGCCTTCGACGCTGACCTCATGCTGGAGACGCTCTACAGCGAAAGGATCACGCATGTGGTGATGGTCCCGACGATGCTACACGCACTGACGGCAGCCAAGGCGGCCAGGTACCCCAACAGGCCACTGAGTGATCTGAAGAACGTCACCTTTGGAGGCTCGTCGCTGACCCCCGAGACACTGAGTCTCGTCACGCAGGAGCTCGGCGGCGGTGGAGCAGAGAACATTTTCGGCTGTACCGAAGGTGTGTTAATCTCTAGCGGATGTACAAACGACTTCAGCAAGATCGTGGACGGGGACGATGTCTCGGTTGGCTGGCCCCTGCCGGGCTTCGGCACGCGGATCGTCGACCCTGAGACGGGCGATATAGTCCCGCGCAACGCTGTGGGCGAAGTTCACGGTTGCGGCCCCAGTGTTGATGGACCTTACATTGGCGGTGTCGGGAAGGAGAACTGGTACGAGATGGATGGGAGACTATGGTACAAGACGGGTGATGCTGGTAGGATGGACGACCAAGGGCGGACGTTCATCACGGGGAGGTTCAAGGACATGTGAGTCGGAGTTCCCCTTCTAATGCCACCACGGCCACACACTTACAGATTATTATTAGGATCATTCGCGGTGGGGAGAACATCTCGCCGTCCGCCGTCGAAGGGATTCTGAGCAAGAACCCTACGCTGAATGCGCTCATCCCGCAGATAGTTGGCATGAGGGATGAGATCGCGGGCGAGGTGCCCATATGCGTGATAAAAGGCCCTGCCACTCCCGAGGTTCGCGAGCTAATCCAGTCCGAGATCGTGCAACATATGGGCACTCTGTACGTCCCAGAAGACGTCATTCCTGTCAAGGCACTTGGCTTGGAGGACTATCCCAGAACGACATCAGGAAAGATCCAGAAGGCGAAGCTCGCCTCACTGGTCAAGAAGCATCTGTCCGGGAGCGGAGAAGCCCTGAATGGCACGACAGGAAACGATTCAAATCTGACCGAGGAACTGCGGTCAATCTGGGCCAAGGCGGTCGGCCTGGAGCCTTCAAGGATACGGCTAGACGCTCCCATCGGAGAGTTCGCCGATAGCATCACTGTGATGCGTGTGCGTGACAAGATCAAGCGCACAACAGGCAAAGCTCTGTCCCTGTCAGCGATGGCAGAGGCCGGGACCATCGAGAAGCAAATCCAGTTGCTACAAAGCATGGGAGCTGGTCAAGCAAACGGGATCCAAGAAGTGCGTGTTGAGAGACCAACTCGTCAGGGGATGCCAGGCGTGGAGGATATGGTCCATCTGATCGAGGACCCAGAGCTGTTGGGGCCAACAAAGGAGATGGTCACCGAGATCATTTCGAACTTGGGCCTGGGTTGGGAAGATGTCGAGGACATTATTCCCGCGTACGACTTCGGGACGATAATGTCGCAAACAAAGCTGTATGATAGCTGGAACTTCAACTTTGCTATACACCCAAGCAGAAAAGTCGAGAAAGAGGTAAGTTCATGAAAGCCCGAGACTCACCTCTCTTCCATGATCAGGTTGGCACTGACCAGTCCCTCTAGCATCTCCGCCGTGCCTTTGAGGCCGTTGTTATCAACAACCGTATTCTTGCATCCTTCCTCATCTGGGACTCAGATAGGCTCAACTCGGACGATGCTCTCCACGTCGTCATCAAGCAAAGCCCAAAATTCTTCGACATGATCGTTGAAGATGGCGGCTCCCTTGACACCGTCGAGGACCTGAAGAAGATCTCGTTACACCACCCTCGCCCAGACTACGCCACGCTCCCGGGACCGGTCTACCGCACGATGCTTTTCGACATCAAAGAGACAGGCACTGCTGCGATGGTGACCTCGGTCCACCACTGTGTCATCGACGCGTCCATGGGCCAGATAATTCAGGAGGACATGGACCACGCCCTTGGAGCCATGGCCTCTGGTGCAGTCTCGACTGAGGAGATTCTGTCCAAGCTACACCCTCACGTGGACTATAAGCCGTGGGCCGACTCGTACTACAACCTGCGTTCCGGGGTTGAGGCCCGCGCGGCAACAAAGTGGCATCTCAGGCGTCTCTCCTCGCTACCACAGCACGCTGAGGCGGGTGCCCTGTTCCCATCCACCCTGATAACACCGCGCGACAGGTACAATGCCGCACTGGTGGAGGGTGATGACTGCATCCCAATAACCTTCGACATACCCGATATCCACGCACTCCGCAAGGAATTCCCAGACATCACACCCCAGGCGGTGGTCAAGAGCGCGGTGGCGCTAATGAATGTCCACCAGACGGGACACTCGCACGCCCTCTTCACTAATCACGAAGCGTCGCGGACACACTTCCCCTTCGTCCCCAAGGCCATGGCGGCGCTCAGCCCGAAGC
Organism: Diaporthe velutina; assembly: GCA_038088505.1. NCBI lineage: Eukaryota > Fungi > Ascomycota > Sordariomycetes > Diaporthales > Diaporthaceae > Diaporthe > Diaporthe velutina. Next base: position 112,376 of record JBBWSJ010000114.1, on the reverse strand, counting down.
TGTTCGAGGCGACGGACGTGAGCGGGCCGACGTACCAGAACGTGATCAACCTGATCGAGGTTGATAGGGCCAGCGGAGAGACGGTGCTGGGGTTCCTGAGGCGGGTGCAGGACGAGCAGACGCTCCTGACCAAGCACGCGGCTGCACCGCTAAGGGAGATCATGGGCGGCCTCGACAACGGCAGGGAGCTGGTGCCGGAGGTGATTGGGGCGCAGGTGTACAACTGGGTGCCTGGCCTGGGGACCGTCGGGACGAACCCGCACCACCACCACGAGGTGCTGAGCGCGGTGGTCAGGCCGCACCTGGGTCTGAGCCTGAACTGTGGGCTGGGTGGTCCTCAAAACCAGACTGTGATTGTGCAGGTGCGTGGCGATGGGTTCGAGCGGAGTGGGCTGCAGAGGATTGGCGAGGAGATTGAGGCCATCACGAAGTGGCTCGTGACGAGGAGCAACTGGGAAACTCCGGTGGGGGAGTATGAACGTGCCCTTCAGGGCTAGATATAGTCGATGGAAGTAGGTCTGACTTCATAACCAGCGTCATGATGCATATACCCAGACCTTGGGCGCCCTTCCAACGTGTCCATCTCCAGTGGGAGGTCATCCCACAGGATGCGGAGAATTATCTCACGGGAAAGGATCATTTCGGAGGTCCCTTATTACTGTCTTCTCGGTTTAATGACATATCCGTAGCAATGTCTGCTCAGGTAGGTGCCATCCCAATTCGTCTCAGCAGACTGTGTTCAGTCGCGCCGAGTGCCGTATTGTTTCGTGCGCGCTTCGCACTCGTGGGCGCTCTCCTCTGGACTGCTTTGCTGAGACTGGAAAAGGCTAGAGAGAAATCAGGATGGCCTAGTGTGCAGGACGTTTCGGACGGACACCGATACTGTTCTTGACGCCTCCATGGATTTGTTCGGCCACGATGCAGCAGGTTGAGGTGGGTGCTGGCAGCCTCTCGCAAAGAAATGCCCTGTTGAGCTCCGTCGGGGAAGGTTGCTTGTAAGACAGCTGGTTAATCTCCCGATTGGACCCCAGTTGGGGGCAAGGAGCACAGGCCTGTCAATTGGCAGTGGCAGGTGGCAGGGGGGTAAGCGGCAGGGAAGGGTCCAATTTGATACTGCCCCACCATGGGCGAACCGGACGATATGGTCGAGATGATGGTTTCGCTGACCGCTGCCTTTTGTACTTCTCAATCTCTCCTCCCCCGCTCTGTCCTGTGCTTCTCTGCTGCGGTGTTCTGTGTATTTCGAGAGAGTTCCAAGGGCAGGTAAACAATTGTGTCCAATTGATCAACATGGCCGACAACAAAGTCTACCGGGCCAGCACCACGGCTCCCGTCAACATCGCCGTCGTCAAGTCAGTCTGCGATTCCTCAATTCTTCCTAGTCCCTGTCTCCTCCTCCTCCGTCTTCCACCTGCACTCCTGCTCTCTCGGTTTCGATCTCTCCTTCTGCTAACCTCAAGCTCTCTTCCTTCTGTTCAGGTACTGGGGCAAACGCGACCCTAAGCTCAACCTCCCGACCAACTCGTCCCTCTCAGTCACCCTCTCGCAGGCCGACCTGCGCACCCTGACCACCGCCTCCTGCAGCGAGTCCTACCCTCCCGGCTCCGACTCTCTCCTCCTCAACGGCGAGGCTTCCGACATCTCGGGCGCCCGCACCCAGGCATGCTTCCGTGAGCTCAGGGCCCGCCGCAGGGCCCTCGAGGACGCCGACCCCTCTCTGCCCAAGCTGAGCACCCTGCCCCTGAAGCTCGTCAGCGAGAACAACTTCCCCACCGCCGCTGGCCTGGCCTCTTCCGCCGCCGGCTTCGCTGCCCTCGTCAGGGCCGTCGCCAACCTTTACGAGCTGCCCGAGAGCCCCTCCGAGCTGTCCCTGATCGCGCGCCAGGGCTCCGGGTCCGCCTGCCGCTCGCTCTTCGGCGGCTATGTCGCCTGGCGCATGGGCTCCAAGGAGGACGGCACCGACTCCAAGGCCGACCTGGTCGCCGAGGCGTCGCACTGGCCCGACATGCGTGCCCTAATTTTGGTGGTGTCAGCCGCCAAGAAGGGCGTCAGCTCCAGCTCCGGCATGCAGCAGACAGTTGCCACGTCCGGACTCTTCGCCCAGCGCATCTCGACCGTCGTGCCCAAGAACATGGATCTCATGGAGAAGGCCATCAAGGACAAGGACTTCGAGCTGTTTGGCGAGGTGACCATGCGCGACAGCAACTCGTTCCACGCGAGCTGCGCCGACACGTACCCGCCCATCTTCTACATGAACGACGTGTCCCGCGCCGCCGTCAGGGCGGTCGAGAAGATCAACGAGGCCGCCGGGCGCACCGTTGCGGCGTACACCTTCGACGCTGGGCCCAACTGCGTGGTCTACTACCTGGAGAAGGACGAGGCTGCCATCGTCGGCACCTTCCACGGGCTGCTGAAAGATGTGGGCGGGTGGAAGGAGGGTGCGGCCGGGATCAAGAGTGCAGATGTGGCGCTGGAGGAGGCCGTTGCCACGACCCTGAAGACGGGTGTGTCCAGGGTCATCATGACTGGTGTCGGGGAGGGGCCCATCAAGACAGACGAGTACCTGGTTACGGAGAAGGGCGAGCCTGTCAAGAGGTGAGACATGTTCAGAGACTGGTTGTCAATGGCTGGGAGATGAGATGTCCTAGGGCATGCCAGTGGGTAGCACAGAGGGCCGACTGGGGATGGAAGGAGACACATATGGGCTCCCAGGTGTATATGCTCCAATTCTTGACCGTTGGAGTCTTGCGTTTGAAAAGCCATGTTTGCTTGATAGACCAAATATCTAATATTGACAGCCATGGGCGCCTGCTGCTCGTGTCCGACAGCATATATTACCTTTTTTAGAATCTTCCTATCTATTCATCTGTTCACGTTTCTTATCGTCACAGCGTCTGTTCAGGCTCAGTCAGTCTGTTTACTTCGGGGTTATCGCAAATCAGGTTGGACCCTCGCTCGTCCGATCCAGGGTCTTCAGGGCCCAAGCTCCCCACGGGCTAGTGCTGTTGATCTTGGTGTGAGAGCTGCCAAGCTGCTCCTGATCCTTATCGGCCCCTGCACGGCAGCCTTATCGCAGCTCCCACCTCGCAGCGACCGACGTCACTGCCATTGCTGGGCCGGTCAAGCATTCGAATGCAAACAGTCTCAATGACCGCTTGCTGACGGTGACCAACTGGAAGGGGAAACATCCTCCTAACTGTGCAGCCTCTGGGATTCAATCCCCCGAAGACTTTCGGTCATGGTTGGCCGGCCTGTTAATCTGCCCTGAAGCCCTCGATACTATCTGTCCAGGAGGATGACGAAAGCTTAATATTCCTTGGTCCTCCAACTTAATTAATTCACCCTGACTCTCCTTCACTTGCGCAGCCCGATCCGACCGTGACCATCCACCCGTATCTTCCGACTCTTGACTGTCCTTCCCTTCCGAAGCTGCCCTTCTCTCTGCCAGAACGCGACCTGGCTCCTGTCGATTGAGGTTTCCTCTGAGCCTTCTTTGTCTCCTCTCCTCCACACTCCATGTTCTGGCCAAGATGAGCAAGATCTGTGACATTGACGAGTCGGGCGATGTCCTTACTACATACACTGGCAACGAGAAAGATGGCCTCAAGGTGGTGAGTCGCAGCTGTCCTAGATTGTTTACCTGCATCCTTCACCTTTGCCTCTGCAGCTCTTTGACAGCTGCGCTGACTGGACCCAGGAGAAAACACACACGCCTCTCCCTAAGGCCATCCTCTACGCCTTCCTCCCCGCGGGCTTCCCCCATACCGTGACCGACGACTACCTCGCCTACCAGACATTCGACTCCCTACAGGCCTTCTCCTCCTCAATTACCAACCTCCTCGCCAACCGCGCCATCCTCGAGGGCCTGGGCGTGGGCAACTCAAGCCAGACCCCGACCACCGCCCTCCTCCTGCAGATCATACAGGACACCTTCTCCCGCCTTGCCACTATCCTGTTTGCCCACCGCATGGGCCAGGCCATCGAGCCCGAATGCAAGTACTACCGCTTCCTCGCTGACATCTTCAACGACTGCAGTCAGTTCCTCGACCTCCTGCTCCCAGCCCTGCCCCTCCTGCCCAAGGTCTCCGTCATGGTCACCGCCTCCGTTCTGCGATCGCTGTGCGGTGTTGCCGCTGGCGCGTCCAAAGCCACGCTCAGCGCTCACTTCGCAACAAATGGGAATCTCGCCGAACTCAACGCCAAGGAGCAGAGTCAAGAGACAGTCGTCAGCCTTATGGGGATGCTGGTCGGCACCCTGCTCGTGAAGCTAGTCGAGGACAAGACGGCCGTGTGGTGCTGGATGGTGGTGCTGGTGAGCATTCACCTCCTCACCAACTACTGCGGTGTGCGCTCAGTCAAGATGCGCACCCTGAATCGGCAGCGCGCCACCATCGTGTTCCGCGAATTTCTCGAGACCAAGACCGTGCTCTCCCCCACCGAGGTCGCCAAGCGCGAGTCCATCATATTCAACACCCACGGCAACGTGACCTCCCGGACGGCTGAGTACAAGGGAACGGCGGACTTTGGCGGATACGGGGACGTCATGAACTTCAGGCCGTGGGGGTATCACAGATATGTTTTTGACACCGAGGACTACTTCATGGGAATCTGGCAGTGGGGTCCGAGCTTCACCATCCGAATCGCATTGAAAGAAGGGAAGAGATCGGACAACGACCCGCTCATGGCATGGTTCGACGCCGTTGCTCATGCGTATCACTTCGACACGGCCATCTTCAAGGACGGGCTGGGTGGGATGGGTCACTACGAGAACGAGGTTCCCGACGACCACCTGGTCGGCTCGGGTGTGGTGGACCGTGATACCAAGCTGGCGCTGCTCAACGCGCTGAGGGCAAAGGGCTGGGAGGTGGAGAATGCGGCAGTCGAGACCAAGTCACCGGTGCGGGTGCGGGTCGGTGGCAGCGAGAAGAGTCTCAAGGGCACGTAGGACACGTTCGAATTTCCTTTGGCTCTCGGCGTTCGGCTTCCCCTGGCCTGCTTTTCGTCTCATCTGCCCAATTCTTCTCGATCAGCCGCCTGGCGGGTTTGTCTTCCCAGAATCCGGGAACATGGAAGTCTCTATGCGACAAGTGCGACCCGGGGCAACGTAATATTGCCAGGAATTCTAGCCTTACGTGGTTCAAGGCGACACGCTGTCGAAATTTTGACGATTCGTTTTGCTTTTTCCCCTCTGGACGATTCTCGACTCACCAGTCAGGAGCAGCTTGCTGATGTGCCAACAACAGTGCCGCCAATATCGAGCGAGAAAGATCACGGCCCGCTCCTCCACCGACCGCCTTCGCGGCAAGCAAAGCATGATTAATGTCACTTTTCTCCTACCCCCAGTGGGGCTGATTACTCGACTGATGCCAAGGGTCTCGGATGGTATCAATTTGCAAGGCGTTGGTGGCAGGAAATAGATTTGGCAAAATGCCGTATATCGGCAGAAGCACAGTTTTGTTAGGTGTCTGCTTGTATGCAAAGCGGGGATGGGATTTTCTCCTCATAGTACAAGACGAGGAGTTTTGTGACGCCTTTCATCTCTGGACCCATGCAAAAATTTGAGAATACACGAAAAGAACCGTTGATGCCCCCAGTGTCCTTCCAACATGTTCGCCAAATCCCACTTCAAGACGGCTTTTATGGCGTCAATTTTTGTGAATACCGGCCGTTCCAAGCTTTGGATGCCGTCCAATGCTGATGAGCCTTTCCTTCTCCTACTTGTCATAGCCAAGTTGGCCCGTAAAACATCAGCTGCGATGCAGCTTGCGCGCTCAATCTGTCCATTCTATCCGAACGGGCAGGGCGGATAATCACCCCTACTCGACTCTACCGTCCCAAGATCTCCCCTTGTCGACCGGCCCCTTGTCGGGCCAACCACGGTCTCCGTCCCGTTACGACAGCCCCACGGCCTTAGTAGCCCTCATCTTGACGCCCTCCCAGGTGTTTAATTTTGGCCTGACGTCCAGGTAGAAACTGGGCTTTCCCCCGGCGGCCCTTTTTCCATCGGCGCGGCCGGCGTAGAAGTCGATGACGTACTCGACCCTCGTTCCGCAGCGGTCGATGACCCAGTCGTGCCTGTCAAAGGGGGCGGTGTAGCCGAGGAGGGTGTTCAGGCGGGCCTTGGGGGACATTGTTGTGCTGAGGCCGGTGAAGGAGTAGAGCATGGGGCCCTGGGGGCAACTATGTGTATGGGATGACGGGTCAGCACATTCATGATCCATCTTCTGCCTTGTTACAGTACAACGCCTTGGTGAGGGAAACCTACGTCTCAGAGGCATACGGCATCTCCCACTCGCGGATCTCCTTCCAGGCGCGCTCGTTGACGGCGTTGTGGATGGGGACGACCGTCTTCATGTCCCGGGCGCGGGTGTCGTGGCCCTTGCGCTTCATGGCGTCGAAGAACATCTTCTCGCTCGGGTAGACCCAGTTGCCCGTCTTGCTGTCGGCGCCCGTCTCGGTCTCGTGGTTGACGGGGCAGGCGCTGGTGGTCGCGCCGGCGGACTGGGAGCGCGGGATGGTGGATATGACGCGGTCTGTGCCGAGGCCGCCGCCGCCTGCCCTTTGTTCTTGTTTTTGTGGTGGTGGTGATGATAGTTGTGCTGTCGTTGTTGTTGACGTAGTTGTTGTTGTCGTTGTCGTAGAGGGAGATGTGCTGGAGGAGAGGAATGGGATCCGTGGCCATTGCCATGTCGAGCTCGTGGGCTTCGAGGTTTGAGGTGTTGTGGAAGCTTGCGCCTGTGTCTCTTGTGCCTCCTGCGCAGCTTTTGCCTGCGCCATCCATGCCTCCCTGCTGCGGTGGTCTACCGGGCACTTGTCCGCGCCGGTGCCGTCTGGACCGCCCATGTCCTTGTTCATCGTGAGAGCTGTTGCCGTCCTCCTGCTATCTCCCTCGGTGGCGTGAGCTTGATGTGTTTCTTCGGTGTTGGTGTGGACGTTTCCTGCCCCAGTGTCGCTCCCTCCGACGTCCGCCAGTGCCCTTCGATTCAGAAACAGAGTGTCGAGAAGATCTTGCTGCAGCATTATGATGTCGCTGTTTGTGCCATGGTGGTGGTGGTGATCCAGTCAGGTGAGAAGCGACGTGGAAATAATAATAAATGGTCAGGTCATTATTATTTGCTGGTACACGGCGAGACAAGATCGGCTGTCTTGGGCCTAGTTTTGCTGCCGGCCGTGCGGGTCTGGGGTGTCTGGGCCTGGGTCTGGGTCTGGGCATTGGCTGGGACGACCTGAGTCTGAAAATCTTGAGCTTGGGCCAGCAGCCACCAGACCCGGTCGCCTGGCGTGCCTCTCCCACCAAATTTAGGTGCGGGCCGAGGGGCCGTAAACATGGTTGGATGTTTTGAACGGTCCGAGACGGGGTAACTGAAACAGTTATTACTGCGATGAGTATTACTGGTGGCTTGGTCTGTTTTGTTTTGGTTTATATTGGTTGCAGAAGCAAGCAGCATGTCGGACTGAACTGGCTGCGCGTCTGTCTCAGGGGATGGGCCAGAGGGCGGACGATATATATTCTCTACCTAGGTATAAACTCTTCCTCTTCGCTGTCTCTTCTCATCAAAAGTCTGACTACCCTGCCCGTCACATCTGTCAACCCCAGATGACATCCATGTGCTGACTGTCAGCCACTCAAACGCGGCCAAGCAGACAGGCATCAAGTCGCACCAGCTCAGTGCACCATGAACACTACTCATCGCCTCGCATTCCCAAGACCGATCTGGGCTTTTCACTCGGCCACGTAAACTCTGGTGTACAGACCACTGCAGAACAAATATACCCCGGGCAGCCGTGGCCGCCCACCGAGAGGGAGACACACGTTCCTGCATGCAAGGTGACTTGTGACTCCTGACTCGGGAAAGTGTTCCGTACGCATGCAGCCATGGGAGCTTGACTGCTCAGACAACCCTGATAGGCTCCTAAGACTACCTACCATGGCTGCACATGTCTCTATCTGACTCCAGCGCAAATGTTGAGACCCGGCGTTGGAACAAGGGTTGAGTGACCATCAATATAAACTCCATGCTCATGCATTGCACCGCTACTGTCCCTGCAGGAGAAATACTAGTGCCACTCGGAATTCACGCCGATGTAAGTGTACTGTACCCGCCCTGCTCCTGTTGAGCTTAATCCGCTTCGCAACTATATGCGAGTGCTCTTAGCTAAGAAACTTAGTCTACATCTTGTCTAATGACTTTGACAGCTTAAACAAGCTTGGTCGCGTTGTACGGTTTGTGGTCAACATACACAAATCAACCTGGGGCATAGTCGCGGAGAGTAAACGTTTGATAGGCGGGCTTCGTTGTTGTCAGCACCTACGCTTCCCTCTGGTCCGCCAGCATGCAATGCTTCACCTGCCTCATTCAAGCCCTCTATCTCAGAACCGGACTTGGTCACAGTCGTGTCGAAGTGAATGCCACTCGTAGGTCTGCTCTGTAGTGAAGTTTGTTATAGTGGCTGCGACGGGAAATTGCTCTAAGAAGATATAGCAGAGAGGTCAAGACGGGCACTGCCTTCAACACTTTACCGGGCGCAGCGACCAGAACTTATCCATAACCTTATTCAACAGGACGACTCACTTCTCATTTAAAATGATGATCATATAAAATCAATACAATGTGGCACAAGCCTTATTAGTATGAAATTGGAGATTTGTACCAGCAAAAACGGAGGGTATACCGGTATATCACTCTATACCATAGTAGGCGTAGGCAATAGGCAACAGGCAGCAGGTATGAATAGTAGGTAGTAGGTATAGGTAGTAGGTATAGGTAAGTTTAAGGTGTTATAGGAGTGGGTGTTATTAGAGTGGGCGTTATGAGAGTGGGTGTTTATTTGTATTTGCAATGTACTGGTGTACCCTCCGTTTTTGCCGGTGCAAATCTCTGATTTCATTAGCATAGGCAGATGATACGTTTCAAGGATGAAATACAACATGACCACGAGCTGGCACGACACTGTCGCCTCTACGTTCGAGGTCTCCTTGTATGTAACTCGCCTGTGTGTGGGCTCGCTCGTTTTAATTCATTGGCCTTCGGCCAAGATGAAAGATGAATTCAAAGGGGGGAAAGGGTATCAGATGCGTTGCTCGTGCTTTCAGATCAGGACTATCTCTTGAAATCCGCTTTCATCAAAGACGGGACTCGGTACGTACTCCTCGTTCTCCATATGCAACCTAAAATATTCTTCTAGTTTAGCTTTCAGACGGAAGCCAAAATACTCACTCCTAGTTTTTGGAACGTATTATATTCTTTTACCCTAGGGACCTGTTATACCAAAAGTGCATAAACGTTAGGGGATGTGTTACCACTATGCATATATTCTTTAGCCAAAACTAGGCGTATTAGCAAACTATCTTGAGAGTTTTAGGCTGTTTTTCGCTGTACTTATCCATTAGCAGCCTAGGGTGAGGAACCTAGATCTCTGCCCCTGCCGTGGAGGAAGGAGGCGGCGGCGCCTCACAAATTGCGACTGGGCTTCCTCTTCGACGACGGGATCGTGCACTCAGCGTCCCCCTCCCCTCCCGCCCCTTGCTCTACGGTGTCTGTCCGAGGCGGCCGCACTCCTCAGGGAAGCCGGCCACGACGTCGTCGAGCTCGCCGGGCCCGAGTGGAAGGCCATGCACCGGCGCGGCGCCGAGATCATCTTCTGCAGCCTTGCACGAAGCTCCACAGCCCCAAATAAAAGACTAGAAAAACCAAAAGAGTGTTCAGGGAGAGCGGCATAGTGTGCATAAGCTGTTTGCCAGCAACAGCCTGGATGGTCCAGCGATTCTAACCCATTAATTGGAGCGACTCGTGTTAGGGCATCCAATCTCGGTCAGGCTTTTACAGCCGGCTGTCGAATACAGAATCGTGGAAGTTAGTAAAACTCAGGCTGAATGATCCCAGAAGGATAAAAAAGGCGGAAAAAAATTTACCCTATCAGTATCGAACCGAGAACCTGTAGGTAAGCAACACGGAAAAAAAAGGAAAAGATTGAAAAAGTCTCCCTTCTCGGACTTGAACCGAGGACCTGTGGATAGATAGATGATTTACAATTACAGTCCATCGCTCTTCCAGCTGAGCTAAAGAGAGGGTTGCTTATTCGAATTGCCCGTAAATCTCTGATATCACCATGTTCAAACTGATCGAGTACAAACAGACCTCCTTTATTTTCTTCTTCTTTTTTTTAAAGCAAAGAAAAAGGCAATAAATTAGGGGGTTAACAAGAAATGTTTAGAGAATAAGTATATTATATAATTAGAAAATTTCTAATATAGTACTATTAATTTGAAAATTTACAAAAATAATAAAATAGTTAGCCTCTTAGGTAGTTTCGTTCTAAATCCGTACATGTACTTTTTTGAAGCCGTAGGTGGTCCCTTTATACAGTAGTAAACGCTTAAAGACTTAGCGTTAGATAGGTATACAATGCTGATAACAATAGATCTGTAAATACGATCGTCAGTCAGTCTTATTAAGCATTTAATAAGGGGCAAAGGCAGTAATCAGTATCCAAGTCCAACCAATAACCCCAGTCTAATTATATTCACTTTCTACAAATGGTATCATCATCATTACAACGGGTAATACGAATTCAAGGGTTTTATAAGTATAACCCTGACCCATGCTACCCCTCACGAAAGCAGCTTGATTAAATCCCACCTGTCAGACCTTCTTGATTGGTGCACCCGAAGAGTACGTAGGCAAGTGTGTGGCTCCAGCTGACGTGTGGCTCCATCCCGCTGCAAATCTGGCTTGATTTGGATCAAACGTCTTACCTCTTGTTCGCGAATAGGCTCTTAAAGTCCATATCCCCACGGCGAGACGCGGGATTAATGTCTCACGATATATACCGGGGGACTACACTCCCTCATAAGAGAAGTATACGTCTCCTGACTCTGAAGGTGGGCGGCTCCTTGCCGCCATCTTCCCCAGTAGATTGTGAGCTCCGGGCTGTCACCTTGCCCGAGGCCGGCTCTGACATATCATGGCCGTACTATGCGCTCTCATATGCATGGGAGGAGCCCTTTACGCTACAGACGGCACCTCCTGGTGGTATTGTCATCTCTTGCAACAACCTACCGATCACTGTTCCTAAGAACCTTTTTGTCGCGCTCGTCAGACTCCGACAGAAGTTTCAGGAGCCCGTCGATATCTGGATCGATTACCTGTGCATCAACCAGCGGAACACAAGCGAGCGGACCCAGCAAGTGTCCCTGATGCAGGAGATATTCAGTCTTGCCTCTGAGGTACTGGTTTGGCTCGGTGAACCGTCCTCGACTGGTCTGCTGGAGGGTGGCAGATTCCAAGCCCACTACCACTGGGGAGAATATAATCAAGTTGAACTCGTGAGAGCATATCGCGATGCCTTTGGCGAGTACCTGAGAGGAGGCGGTATCTTCAAGTTCCTAGATCTGGGTCATGCATACGGTGTATTCTGCCTGCTCAGTCTTCTGAGCCGACGGGTGCCTGCATCCCAGATTCCTTTTCACGAGTCATCGGTTGATTCGCTCCTCTTCAGACAGTGGGTTGATGGGCTTTGGACCGCGGCTTGGGAGTTGATCGATAGGGCTTGGGTAAGCTGCACACCCGACCTCGAACCAATGTGATCTTTGCTAACGGCTGGCAGTGGAAGAGGGCATGGGTGGTACAGGAGTGTGTCTATGCCAGAAAAGCCACAGTACATTATGGACATCTTAGTGCCAGCTGGGAAATGTTCAGTGACGCAGCGCGGTTCTTCATAGATAGTCGCCTGGGCCACGACCTTGATAGCCCCAGGCGTGTCAACGTATCCGGAGCGGCAGGAGACCCTCTTCCGGAATTATGTGGCCTCATCTCGCAAATCGAAACCCTCAGAAGCGCTTTGGCTCAAGGGCAGTATCTCTCTCCCCTCCAGACCCTCGCCCGGTTCCGCAGCAGACACGCAACGGATCGGCGAGACAAGGTCTTTGCGTATCTCAACCTGCTCAAGGACCACCTTATCACTCCAAATTACGATATGGCCACCCATCAGGTCTACTCAAAGGTCGCCAAGAGGATCATACAGTCCACCGAAAGCCTTGAGCTGCTCACGTCCGCCAAGCCGAATATGAGTGAGGACATTCGGAGCTGGGTGCCTGACTGGAGCATCACGCCTGGAAAGCGCGAGTGGCAAAGAGCGGAGCTCCTTCAGTTGTACAATTCGTCGAAAGGCATGGCGCCTGTGGCGGCAATGCACCACACAACTATCCCGACACCTTTATTGAAGGTGTCGGGCATTTGGGTCGATCGAGCCATGGACGTCTTCCCAGATTCGTCAGTTCCAGAGGACGGGTACTCCAGATTCCAGACGACCGTTTCGCGTTGGGAGGATCAGGCCCGCCAGGCTGTGATGAGAATGAAAGGTCCTCTCCATAACGTCTCTGCACCTCCAAGCCTACACCTCAAAGATTTGTTTGGGATGTCAGATGAAGAATGGAACCAGATTCAATATTCAAACGCGTTTTGGCGGCTTCTGTGTGGCGACATGATGTATTTCTCGGAAATTGACAACGAAGGTACCTTCCGACGGGCACAGCCAGATGATCAGCAACTGTTCAAGGCCTTCACTGAGGGTGTCGTCGGCTTTAATCGACGGATGAGCAGGATGACTATCAAGGGCAAGAGGACTTTCCACCCAACCAGGCCCGAGGCGTCCAACCGGACAAGGAACCAGTTCTTCTATGCTATGCAGATGATGATGGCGGGGAGGATTCTATTTCTCACGGAGCAGGGGCGGATGGGTGTTGGGCCGAAGGACACTGACATAGGGGACCGTATTGCGGTGCTCGCTGGCAGCACTGTGCCATTCCTGCTGAGAGATGCTTCGAAGCTGCGCTGCCAGGGTGGGTTGTTTGAAGTGCTATTACCACGAGAGAGGGCTGAACAGAACAAGCCTGAGCCTTGTCATGAAGTGCACCAATGTTACAACGTCGTAGGAGATGTTTATGTGCCTGGAATTATGGACGGTCAGGCTGTAGACGTTCAAGCCTCTGAGATTCATTTGGAATAGGCACAGCTCGCTTTCCGTCATGCTCGCAGATTGGCCTTCTTTTGAGGCATAGTGAGTGCAACGCTTGCTTGGCATGGCCATTGTGCCCCTCTTGTAGCCGCCGCCCTGATCAATATTCTGACCGCGTTCATATCGCCAAGAGTTGACAGTCTTCTCTTCGAAAGCTGGTCTGACTGCCATTGGTCCTCGGTCCTTCCGGCCCGACTTACACAGTTAAGCACTGTTCTGGCCTAAAAATGGAAAACGTAGCCGCTAATCTCAGTGGCTGCTTTCGGTGCGCGGGAATGGATCACCACTAGACGGAAAACAAAGAAGGACTTGCTATGTACCCATCAGGGTTCTGCGATGCAGCCGTACAGAGACAGTGTTGGAGCCTTGAGGCGTTCATGGAGCCTATTGACGAGCAATGCAGTAGGTGTCTCGAATTTTTAAACTGCGAGTTTACTAATAAAGAGCCTAAGACAATCCTAAACACAGGAACAATCACTGAATATTACGTGAGCCAGGCCGACAGAAAATAGAACATCAATACCTCCACGCGTTTAGCTACACAAGATAACCTCGAAGTCTGAACTTTTCAAGTTATCGCCTAAATTAAATTATCCATCGCACTACCACCATCCCTCATGGATACCTCTTCACTGTCAGTGATGACTACAGGGAATGAGTGAGGTGACAGTATTCTTCCATCGTCGAATCCCTGTATTTGCTCAGGCTTTGTTGACGAGGTTCTGCCAGGGAAATTCTGGCATGGAGTTTCCTCAAGAGATGACGGGGGCTCAATGGCCTGGGATGAGACAGGAATCTGTGCGATTTGATGATCACAGTTCGGATCATGAAACACAGCTGTCATCTCAGGGGCACAGGTTTGAGGATGATCCGCGTGCGTATTCACGGCCGCTTGTGGCACTGAAGGCTGTTGTGCCGTATTGTAGTTTGGCTCCGAGCTTAAAACTCCAGATCCAATCTCCGGAGGAGCAGCATTCTCTTCCGAGGCACTCAAGCTCGACGTCATTTCATGACGATCTTTGAAGGGGAGCCTTGGGTGCTTCAAGTCACTGATGTCAAGACTGGACAACAGAGTTCCTGCTGCTGTGATTGGAACCCAGCTGGTGCATCCAGACCAATTTCCGTCGAGTTCGATCGGTCCTTCATGTGCAACGCGATGGAGTTGAAGCGTGTCGTTGGTCACCCACTCCAGAAAGGCATATTGCTTATATTTGCGACGCCGGTGTAGACAAGCCAGAATGGGTTCCAGCGCGTATGACGTGATAAGGACTAGCCCTCCGAGAGTGTACGTGAACAACAACCCAAAGAAGCTGAAGGATGAATAACGTGTGGTCCGAATTTTCTAAGGATTGAAGATCAATATCGAGGCGAGACGCGTGGAAGACCATGGAGGCATACCTGATTCGAACACAAACTGTGCGCCTCTTCCGTCACAGGCTTGGCAGAAGTGATCCCTGAGGCTGCTTCGTGGGATCCAGATGCGGTTTGCAGAAGATTTGATTGCATCAATGCCAGGTATATAGAGAACCAGTTGGTGACATCAAGCTGCCACTGGTTGTCTGGGAGAGGACCCTGGGAGCCTTCGTAAAGACTTTGTTTGGACAACAATGCACTGTCCTGGAGATTCAGCAATATGGTGTCCTCACCCGCATTCTGCATGCCTATAGAACCGATTAACCATCGAAGTCGGTTTGCTGCCGGAGATTGGGTCTCTGCTGATCCGTCGTCAATCGTTCCAAAAGCTTGTGCTGCCCCTGACAGAGCATCATAGAAACTTGATGTTGGACCGCATGCCGACGTATTGGCATTGCAAAACTGCCACTGAGAAGCGCAGCCAAGGGGTGATGCTGCTTCGCTTGAGCGATAGACTGTGACTTCTTCATTCTGCAGACCAACCGCGCTCCCAGCAACCTCAGTCGCCCGGTACCAGTCATCATGCAATGGCTCGATGAAGGCGACCCCCTGGCCGGACAAGAATACAAGAAAGACGTCAGCATCTGTACGCTCGAGCTCCGCGGTGGGCATAAAGCTGCTGTCTGGGTCGGCCCCAGGCGTGCTGTTGATAGTGCCTGAGTAAAAAGGTCTGTATATGCAGGAATTATTTAAGAGGGCCGTAGCGGCACAAGGTTGCGAAGCTGAGGCCTTGTAACCTGTGTAGGAAAAGATAAATACTAACCGTAACATATACGACTGCTGAATCGGTGTGCCATCATCCGAAACGGTGAACTGATTATCTAAATTTTCCACGTCGTACGTGTAATTCAGATATCCTTCGGAGAAATCGGACTCTGGATTTGTCAAGCCCCAATGTGGTCCGTAGTCGTACCGTGTGTAATTCCCATGCACGGATGAATGACCCTCCGTAAGAAGTGGCGCACAATGTAGCTTGTGTCTTATGAGCAGTCTCTCCTCAGGCGGCGCATTCAGGCCAAGATGGGAATCTGTATTGATGAACCCGGTGTCTAAGGCCAAATTAGTCGAATTACTTCGACAGAGCGAGTCTTTGAAAGGACACGGAGCCGCATTCTCTGTGAATCCCGGAAGCCTCTGCGAAGTGAAATAGTTGCAGTCTGTCAAACCTGTGGTGTTCGCAGAGTAACATTGTTGGACGTAGTTACTGGCAGTGCCAATATTACTTGCTTGCAACGTTTTCCAAGATTGCATGTTGCTCGTATACGTAAGATTCGTTATCACACCGCAGTTGGTACCGTCGAGGAGAACGGCACTGCCAGCAATGTCATTTCCAAGTTGTATCTGAGAAGAAAATCCGCCCGCAACCGTAAAACCAATTGTGCAGACCACGGCTAAGACTAGGGCTGGGGCTATCCGCACGATGGATTTGAAGCTTGAGAGACGCCATGCATGAAGCAAAACGACAAACTTGAACTGCGAGGTCGCGTCAGAGATACGTGCATCGGGGCGAGCGGGGCGCTTAGCTTACCAAACCAGAGTCTGATGTTCCGGAGTTCCGCAAGATAACTTGACGTTGGTGATGTAGGGCATCACGAGAGTCCGACGTAGAGTAGGTCTGGTGGAGGAGCAGGCAAATGATATGCCAGAAGCGCGAGCCAACGAAGACGACAAAAGAAGCCGTGAATGCAATCAATAGGTTCGCTTGTTGGCGATCCAGAGTCAAAGTAGCCCCAAGAACACGGCCTCGAGACCAGTCAGTCCAAACACCCAAGTGGACTTTGTATTGTAGTGTGAGGTCGCGATTCGAATCTGGCCACGCCTGGGACCCTGGAAGATCCATTTTGCAGCCAGATGAACAAAATGCAAAAGACTTCGGATAAAATTTGAGTCAGCTCGCTGTGCCTTTGAGAAACGAGCTTTGCAGTGCTTGCTTTCGCCAGACCCCGCAATCGGATCGGGCAATGCCCATAATATATAAATCGTTCTGTGAGCCTTGTTGAAATTTCCCGCAGCATTGCCTGGTCTAAGGGCTGCCCTACTCATGTTACTGTGCCTCTCTGGACTCAGTGGTCGCAATACCATGATGGTGGCTTCTAGTTCAGCTGCTGTAAGTGTGTAATGATCTAGGAAATTGGATTCTGAGCACCAGAAGACGGTATTGGCCACCAATAGAAACGCAGGTCACACCGCATTCGGAAAGACAATACTAGTGACTGTGAGACGTCCAGCGGCCTGCTTTCATGTTTAATGCATGTGAAGTATACGCCTCCATGATTGGGGGGCCAGTCGGACAGCCACATCCAGAGCTTGGCGAGGTAGATTTGCAGATATGCAGATCCGGTCCCGCTCGTGTGTACCGGCCCCATCAGCTCCTTGTGAGACCTCACTGAGTAAGGGGCTAGTTCATCTTGGGACTGCAGCTCCTGACTTTTCAATCTGATAGGTACTAGTGACATCCGATCAATGCATTGAACATTAGATTTTTGGCCCGCATTGACCAGACCCCAAGTTCTCGCAGGCAACATGCGGATCTGGGGCCAGTTAAGAGGGTGGCTTGATGGAGGGACCGAATCAATTCACAAGGGAGCACCGGTCCGCAGCCCCCATGTGTGTAGCACTGCCCAGGATGTGAAAGTGGTTGACGACAATTTTCGGGCCCTCGATCAGGCTGCTCGTACTTCCGTTCTGGGGCTGAAAGTGCTCCTGCCCATTATATGAACAGCGGAATGGAACCAGTCAAGTTCTTACTGATACAAGCCACAGCGCATGGTAAGGCGGTAGACTGGATGCAACGTACTGCTATCTTCAAATGATTGGGCAGAATCCTGAGTGACCGTGCATGAGCAGCGGCAAGGCTCAGATTAATCTCATCAAAGGTTGCTGGAATGTTGTACCTTAAGCTGATCGCAAAGTTTCATTCCCCTTGGATAGAAATTTTGATTCCTTTCCAAAATAGAAGATCTTGTCCTATGCTCCGTGTCTGGGCTGTTCGTCATCAGGCAGCCTGGCTGACTGCTGCCCGGGTTCATAAGGCTGACCGAAACATCAGACCTTGGGAATCAAACAAATGTCAGGACGACTCTAGTCTACACTGGGCTCCTGGGAGCTGCTTGGAAACTGAGCCAAAGAGTTAACAATTTTCCCAAGTCACCAGGTGGTGGAGGCATAGAGCGACCTTTCCAAACAAACAGGAAGCAAAACTCGTTGTATTGCACCGGAATACAATGCAGTACCAGTGAACCTCAGTTTGCTTTCGGCCCACTGCCAGTGAAGTCGTTGTGCCCACACGTCCTAAGTGAACTATCCAACAAGAGCAGTAAGGGTCTGCTCTGCACAATCTACCACAGATTCAATATACGTCAAACTCGGCAGCTTACTCCTCGTGCCAGGACCTCCAACGTTTATCTTATCGTTGATGTGTATCATATAATCTCATGGGCTGTAACAAGATAGGAATTCACATGGCAGGAGAGAAATAGCTCCTGGGTAACAGCATTGAGCAACCTGTGCTAGCCTCAACCTTCGACACCGTGTTTCACCCATACATATCAAGACGATGTCCCCAAACGTGCTATGAGCAATCGTACATCGAGTCCTGGTGACAAAAGTGAAC
This sequence comes from Diaporthe velutina, assembly GCA_038088505.1. Taxonomy (NCBI): domain Eukaryota; kingdom Fungi; phylum Ascomycota; class Sordariomycetes; order Diaporthales; family Diaporthaceae; genus Diaporthe; species Diaporthe velutina. The sequence goes on along the minus strand of JBBWSJ010000114.1, from coordinate 94,333 downwards.
AGATATGCTCTCGGACTCTGGAAGAGATAGACCGCTCGCCTTGGAGTAGCAAAAGCCAGAGCCACGGATCTTCACTGCATCTGCAGACGATGCTCCATCCCATCCTTCCAGCCGTGTCCGGCCCGCGCCAGCCCGCCCGGCACAACAACGTCCGTGTGATGTTCCAGCAACACCGTGTCACAATAAACAAGACAGGGTCCAGATCCCACGCAGGGCCGCACGAAATCGTTCCAGAATGTTCGTCAACAGGCCCAGCAGGATCGCCCAAATTCCCGGTGGCCGGCGTCAGCAGGAGTTGACGCCCACAGCTCGCTGGGAGGCAGCCTCGCGGGAGGAACAGCAACGACGGGCGACCAAAGTTTGATACACAGGATCACTTGCCCTGATATTAACATGTTCGGAGAGCTGCCTGGCGCGGACAGCGCTGGTTGGGCGCAGGCGGCGCGCCAAGTGTCTCGGCGCCGCTGGTGCAATAACGCCTTCGATCACGAAATATGCTTAAAACGAGCAAAAGCGACACAAGCCGCCCTGAGCTCGAGGGAAGAGGGGCCGTTTTCTTTTGATCGTTTTCGGAAGGTGGTTCGAGTGGACCCTGCGCATCCTTCATACTAAAATACTAGAGTTCGTGGCCAGCCAAGGATAGGTGCTCGCCCAGTCAGTCACTTGAACTGGTAGTAACTTAGCGTGGGCATTTTGTCGGTTCCAACCGAAATGGACACATGTGAAGGGAAGAAATAGCAGGAGAAACAGCAGGCCAACCCGGCCTGGCCTAGAACGCCACGTAAAACCAGGGCCATTCTTCTGAGCAATGTTGATAGGCACGCTTGTGGACACACCGGTATTGGGTCAGCATTGTACTCTTGCATCAACCCCGCTGGGGATGATGTGCCATAGATACCAAGACCACCACGCGCCGAGAGGTTGGATCGGTACCTAGCCAGGCGCTTGGCGAGCCGTCGTGCATCATTGCTTTTGAGGTGCGGAGGTATAAAGGCGGCCCAAAGTCTATCCCCATCTAGCGTGAGGCTCCACCGGTCTCTCGCTCACATCTCAGGCTTCGTTGTTTTTTGGCTTCTGCAGCTATTTGAGGTGCATGCACCCACGCCATCCCACGTGTCGTAGGGGCTGTTACGTGCTCACGCCCACAGAGGTCATCCACCATGGCTGACCACAAAGGGAACCCGTCCCCTAAAGTTGGCGAGCAATACAGCTCGGCCTTGGCTCGCGACGAGGACGCTCCACCCGACTATGCCAATGGGCAGGTGCAGGATGAGCAAGCCTTCAAGTTCTCCGAGTCGAGGAAAATCGGTGTGACGGGAGCCGTGTTTCTCATCTTGAACAAGATGATCGGCACGGGTAGTGAGTGCTCATCTGGCCAGAGAGCCTCCCCCGTCCCGTGGGTCTATTGTTGACAAAAAGCAGTCTTCTCGACGCCGTCCGGCATCTTCGCATCCACAGGCTCGGTCGGTATAAGCATCATATTGTGGCTGATCGGCGGCATCCTCACCTTCGCCGGACTGTCCGTCTTCCTCGAATTCGGCCTTGCGATTCCTAGGTCCGGTGGCGAGAAGAACTACCTCGAGCGAGTATACCGCCACCCCCGATACCTGGCCACCTGCGTTCTTGCCTCGCAGATGATCCTGTTAGGATTCTCATCGGGCAACTCCCTGGCTTTTGGGCGTTACGTCCTCTTCGCGTCGGGCTCGGCGGAGCCGGACGGGTGGGCGGCGCGAGGACTGGGCATCGCCTGTGCGACCTTCGCCGTGGCGCTGCACTCCGTTCTGCCAAAGTGGGGACTCCGCCTGGTCAACGTACTGGGGATATTCAAGGTGGTGATCCTCATATTCATCGTCTTCAGTGGCTTTGCCGCCCTCGCGGGGCGACGCTTGGTGCCCAACCCGCATAACTTCGACAACGCTTTTGCTATTGAGGAGGGCGACGGGTATGGAAATGGCGGGGCTTACGGCTATGCGACGGCTCTCCTAAGGATCGTCTACAGCTACAAGGGCTGGGAGAATGCGAACTATGTGGTTGGCGAACTCAAGGACCCGAAGCGAACGCTCGCTGTTGCTGCTCCTCTTGCCGTTGGGGGAGTTACGGTGCTTTACCTGCTGGCAAATGTCGCGTATTTTGCTGCGATTCCCAAGAGTGACCTCGCCAAGTCAGAGGTCATTGTTGCCGGTCTTTTCTTCCGCAACGTGTTCGGAGAGAGCGCGGGTGCCAGGAGCCTGCCGGCATTTGTGGCTCTCAGTAACCTGGGTAACGTCTTGGCTGTGTCCTTCGCGCACGCAAGACTGAATCAGGAATTGGGGAAGGAAGGCATGCTGCCTTTCAGCAGATTCTGGGCCTCGAACAAGCCGAGCAACGCGCCAGCAGCTTCGGTAAGTGCTATTTACCGTTGAACCCGCCGGAGAGATCATTGAACTTGCTGACAATGGTGAATAGCTGTTCCTACACTGGCTTATAACAGTCATCATCCTCGTGGCTCCACCCGCGGGTCCCGCGTACAACTTCATTGTTGATCTATACAGTCAGTATCATCTTCCACTTCAGGCTGCGAGCACTCTGCTAACCGAAGAAATAGCTTACCCTGGCGTGTGGATCAATGGATTCGTGGCTGCCGGGCTCATCTACCTGCAGTTCAAGAAGTCGGAGAACTGGTCGTCGCCGTGGCACACTCACCTCCCGGTCACTCTACTTTTCCTCGCTATGAACGTCTTCCTGGCCATTGTGCCATTCATTCCACCGACAGGGAGCTGGAATGCTGAGGGCTATCCGTACTACATCTTCCCCGTGGTTGGTGTGGGCGTTCTCCTCCTCGGAGGCGCCTACTGGACAGTGTGGACCAAGGTGCTGCCGAGTATTGGCGGCTACAAGGTGGTAGCTGAGCGGACTGTGACTGACGATGGTGCTGAGGTAGTAAGATATATAAAGGTGAGGACAAAGGACGGGTCGAGACTTTACTGAAGCGTCAAGGAGAGGAGGCGTCAAGTCGGTGCTCGACTTTGGTGGCAGCGGGAAGATGTACGGTTAGACATGGGAGGCTGCGTGCGCTGTAATGGTAGAATGAGAGATGGTTGACCTAGCCTGCCCACTGACAATAACCGGCGTTGTCCTAAATGCAACGATGCGAAGTAGTCAACTTTCCAGGAAAGCTCAGGGCCCAAGTCATGACTCGCTGCCGCGTAGTGCGGTTCTTACAGTAGAGCTGCACTCGATGATGGGAGACCGGAATTCGATGGGATGGACTTGGCGGGAAGTTCTTGGAATGCCTCGGTTATCGACGATGTTACCTCCGAAATCTGGGCGAGGGAGGGGAGGGGACATGAGGTGGTTGTTGAGTGCGGATCTTATCGACTCGAGTGAAGGCATCGTGACAGTCGGGGGACGAATCAGGCACCGTTGAGGCCAAATGGCAGTGAAACAGTTTACATAATACTAGGGTTTAGATGTTTTGTGGTTGCATTGGTGACGGTTGACTCTTGGTTGATGTCGACGTTGACGTTGACTTTGGCGTGTGGGGTGACGGTTGCGCCAGCCCCCCAAGTGACCTGATGAAACCTGCCATTCGGATCCGATCGACCGTGACTGCCCGTCTACGTGCGGCGTCGTCCGAAGTCGCACCCTCTACGGTAGCTCCGTCTAGCTGCGGCACAAACACGGGTAGGCTGTGTTGCGATGTGGGTGGGTGTGACCAAACAATGTGGCATGTGCGATGGAAGCTGCACGGAAGCTGCGAGGGAGGCGGGAGGGGGAAGAAGAGGGCTGCAACCTGCAACCACCTTTGCCCGTTGACTGCAAGGGAGGCGCTGCCCACCCGCCAGCCTGTCGGCCCGTTCAACAATGTGCCCTTGGTGCCCTGGGGGATTTGGGGCGTGGGGAAGTTGCTGGGTGGGTGAGGGAAGGCGCGAAGGCCAAGAGAGGCCTAGCCTCCCGGTGGGATGGGTCAAGTGCCGTGCAAATCCAGTCAAGCTCCAAACAAGCATTGGATCCGAATGGGAGGCAGGAGTGCGCCACGATAATAATAACCACACAAACACGGGAATGAACACGTAGGGCAGATGGATGCACACGAGCGATACTGCTGTGCCACTTCTAGACCTGTCAATCGGCGGTGCGCTTCCTGCCAGTATCAGGTCACTACAGTGAAAACCTAGAAGCCTATCAGTAGACTAATACATTCAGTCCTTGGGCAGATAAGGTCAGTCGACGTTCTCCACTGCCCAGGTACTCACCAGCATCCGTCTCCATTGCCCTCCCCACAACAGTCTGGGGCCAAACCTATCTGGACCTTGGTGATGGTTTGGAGATAACAAGACTGTACCCAGGTACCTGGTGTACAGCGGGACAAGACCTAGGTGGGCTTGATGGACGGGCAGCCTGCAACTGCCTGTGCAACGTTTGGGTGGAATCAATCGCGATTGTCATCCCGCTCTTACGCCCATACGCTTCCGCCTCCTCGGTACGACTCTGACTCCTAGGTCGAGTTATCGAGTTTGCCAATCGTCATCTGATAAGAGGCTATTTCCGTCCCAAGATCTGCTGTCCAGTGCCGTGTTGTTTGCCTGTCCGTCCTTGACTCCAATGTAAGGTAACATCTGATTCTGGCCCGGGCACCCCTGTCCCCTTCGTATCGACCACCGTTGCCCGTGGACCGTCTGCTATCGCGCAGGTCAGGGGACGGCCAAGGACCAAGGACGGGCATTCTTACCCCAGGTAACAGGGTCCCAATTCGCCGTCGTCCCCTTTTCCTGCACGGTACGATCCGCTTGATTTAATCTGCGGTCGTGCGCACTCCTGTTGCTCACGCGACAGACAAGAAAGACAATTGTTCTCCATTCTCATCCTTACCTCTCTACCTTGATCAAGGGCGGTGCACCCAGACTGCTGCCCAGCCAAGATGGTCAACCTCGCAGCCACAAAGATTGGCCCTGTGCGATGTGCGTAAATGTCCAAACCCACTCAATTCGACACCGACGAGCTGCTTGCTAACTCACCTCCCGCGTCACAGACAATTCGCCATGGACCCAAGTCACCATCCTCGGTTTCGTAACCTTTTGCTCGGTGGGCATGTTCAGTGCAGTCCAGGGCTTAGGCGCGGGTGGTACACAAGATACACAGCTTTCTGACACGGCAAATGGCGTCTTGTATGGCTGTTTTGCCATCGCCGGCTTCTTTGCTGGTTCGGTAAATGTACGCTGTTCCCAAATCCCCCTACCCCCTGGCGAGTCATAGGGCGATGGAGAGAGAGAGAGAGACAGAACCCTGGCGCCAACCCCGCGGACAATGCCCCAGGGCCCCAGACCAGCAGACCCAGTGCGGTTGCAAAGACCGAGACCCGATCGCTAACTGCCCCCGGACAGAACATGCTTGGCCCAAGGCTCACACTCTCTATCGGCACAACGGGATATGCCCTCTATATCGGCTCCCTCTGGGCTTTCCAAGTCCACAACACGCGATGGTTCCTCATTCTCGCCGGCGGCATCCTGGGCGTCACCGCCTCGCTTCTCTGGGCCGCGCAGGGGTCAATCATGATGGCTGAACCACTGGAGAAGGACAAGGGCCGGTCCTTCTCGCTCTTCTGGGCCCTGTTCCAGATGGGCACACTGGTCGGCGCCGCCATTGCACTGGGCATCCAAGCTCACTCCACATTGCCTGGGGTCTCTACCGGCGTCTACATTGCCTTCTTGATCATCATGCTGACGGCCATCGTTACGTCCTGGCTTATCCTGCCGCCCCACCTGGTCGTCCGCGGTGATGGCACTGTCGTCGAGATGGAGGCTGCAATCACGCCCAAGCAGGAGTTCAAGGAGGTCTGGGCCCTGCTGAGGGACTGGCGCATGATCGCCCTGTTCCCCATGTTCTTCTCGTCCAACTACTTCTACGCATACCAGGGTGCCATCACCACGGCCCTGTTCAACGGCCGCACGCGCGCCCTGGTCTCCCTCCTGACCGGAGTCGGCTCCATCATCGGCTCGATAATCATCGGCCAGCTCACCGATAACCTACCCTTTGGCCGTCGGAAGCGTGCCCTATTTGCCACGGCATTTGTGACCCTTCTCAACTGCGTCATCTGGGCATGCGGTCTTGCATTCCAGGTGCAATTCACCCGCGCCAATTCCTCCGTGCGAGGCGAGAAGATCCCGTGGGACTGGACCACCGGCGTCTCTGCCGGGCCCATTGTGCTCTTGCTGGCGTATTATCTGGCCGATGCGATGTTCCAGGGTCTCGCCTACTACACCATGTCGTCCATCACCAACGAGCCGTTCAAGCTCGCCCGTATGGCCGGCTACTACAAGGGCATCCAGTCCGCTGGTGCTGCTGTCAGTTTTGGCATGGATGCCGTTAAGGTGAGTAACATCCATTGAGTCTGAGTATTGCCGCTTGATGCTAACGTCCCCTCTCTGATCAGACCGCTTACCTTGTTGAGCACCTCGTCTCCTGGCTCCTGCTATTGGTCTCACTTCCGCTCTGCGCTTGGGTGCTGTGGGGCATCCGTGACAGCAACTACGACGTCGAGAATGTGACCCACGTTGAAGATGTGCCTGAAGGCGCTATCACCGGTATAGCACTGCCGCCTGGGCACGTTGCTGGCGAGCACCTGCCTGATGACGGGGTCAAGTTCTCTCCCGAGTTGAAGGTTAAGGGAAGCGCCAGCTCCTGAATATGAGTGGTGTTCCTAACATATTGTAATGCATGGCTGGCCTGCCTTAATGTGGTTGTATGTTAATGACGGTCTGGATACCCAAAACGCATTCATAACGTCTTGGCAGTAGAGGGCATATGCATAATATAGAAATTGAATATTCGCACCTGCAAGAACGGAGGGTACACCGGTACCTAGGTACATCAATTGATTATAAGCACAGACAGACCCAAGGTAGAAACCCACCTAACCACGCCCAACACCAACATCCTACACCCATTCCCATAATACGTGACACACACACTCCCACCTCCCATAACACACACTCTTATAACACACACTCTTAGAACAGACACCTCCACAAGACCCACTCCCGTAAAACCCATGGTCACTATCACCCAAACCACTCCCAAACCCAAAACCTATGCCTAGTTTATAGCCATTGTATGAGTGGTGTACCTACTGGCACACACTCCGTTTTCAGGTGCGAATATCCGATTTCCATATATATATATTGGTAATATGACACTCATCCTCGAAGCATTTTGTATGATATTCAAATTGAATGGTCGTCATGGCTAACAAAAACGGCTGCACTGTGGAAGACGTCTCGGTACCCGTGCCAACTGCCATGCATAGCACTCGAGACATGAATATGGACTTGGGATACCATGGTCAAAGTGAATAAGAGTCACCTACCGAAGCCCCTAAAGCTATTCTCAAGTGATATTATGTTTTAGGTTCCGTAGAGGTAGCCAAGAAGTTTAATAGATCTATAAATCTCCTAGACTCTTCTGTGTCTAACCTCTTTTCAGGAAAGATAAATTGTTTTCTCTGAACAGTCAATATCTTCCCAGCCTTGGATCAGAGCATCCGGAGGTATGTCAAACTCCGTACTCATCAGGTCCAGTCCATCAACCAAAACCTCTCGGCTGCCGTGATTATAAATCTGGGCAAGTCCGATCCTATGAAAATACCCCGACGCATCTTCTTGTGCGAGTAAACACGTTACTCCCTCTGGGGGCCCGGCCCCCGATCTGAAACTGATAATAGCAATAGCAGTGACTGGCCGAGCCTCTATATCTAAGTAGCCACCGTCTATTAGAAAGCCCCGATCATCATCTACAGTGACGAGAGATGCCGCGATGAAATTTCCCGATGCGTCCTGGAGAGCGAAAAGGGACATCACACTATCCTCGTCGACTTCATGCATCATTCGGTGTTTGGCCCCGAATCTCTCCAAGTCTCGGATATGGCGATGCTCGAGACAGCGAACGAAGACCTGGGCAACTTGTGTGCGGCATCTTAATGTCTTCAAATCAGCAAGCAGTCTTTCGTCCATGTCATCTTCATCTTGCGATGTGCTGTTCGCGTCTGGATCTCTTTGGCCAACTGTCGTTGGAGGCCCATATTCGTCCCTGATCTGCATTACCTTTCCGCAAGTTTGTCTGTAATAGAACCTCGTGCATCTCTCGGAGAATACAGGACCTTGACCACGAAATTGTAGGCCCCCTGACACCAAAGCTGCTCTTTGCCATTGCGGGACCGCGACACCGGAATCCGGACGCCGCCAATTGGCCCAGCACCAACTTGGAAAAGGGACACTTCGAGTCACTGGATCAGTTGTGTCTCGAAACCCATCAGTCGTGTCTCGAAACTTGTGGTTTGCAGGCCCTCGGACCGCACCGGGAAAATACCAGCACAGCCCATATGCGAAATGCAGTTTAGGTATCCCCCAAAAGAAGTCCGAATATCCCTCCCGGAGAGCATTCGCAATGCCCAGGAATGCATTAAGAGCATCGTATGGTCTGGTGAGCTCTCTTCTCGAGTACTGGTTTGCGAAGTGTTTGAACTTCGCGAAGTTGTTTGAATAACCCGCGTCGTCAAATCGCTCGTCGCCATCCGCTCTGGACCGACCGTAGACAGCAAAGCTGCCCACGCCAATTTCTTCGCCTTCGGCAATACGTCGGGGGTCTGTCATCTCGGCGACTGTGTCCTCGCGCCAACCACCGGATTCCGTCTGAGGACAGTACCAGTACGCCTGTTCGTCCGTGAAGACCAGCATGCGGTCCGAGAATAGCGCTTCCTCATACGTCCATGCTCGCGTCCTCCAGCGGGACGATTGGAAGCCGCTTCCCAGTCCATCCAAGGGATCCAAGTCCGCACCAAGGAAGACCCTGTCCCTGATTTTCCAAGCAGATTGTGGGGTGTCCCTAGAGCCGAGTTGTATCCCCGGGAGACCTCTGTTTGCGTCTTCACCTGCGGCTGCTACAATCGTAAAAGCAGCGTTACGATAGACGAGGTGCATCTGCTGCATTATCTCTTGTTTTATCTCGATATCGTCTTGGGGAATGCATAGGGTGTCGACCCAGAGGTAATCGATATTGACGGATGCTGTCAGATCCATGGCATCCTGTATGGTTTGTGGGATTTCGGATCGGAATTCAGGCCTTTGAAGGACACATTCGGCTTGTAAAGTCTCCTTATTATCCTTAGCGAGCCTCAGGGGCTTCACACCGCCCCAAACATAACTCAGGGCGGTATACCGGTATGTGGCGCCCGGTCTCGCTCTCAATACGCAAGCTCTGCGAACATCGACCAGCCAGAACTCCTTGACCATCACGTTCGCGCTGTCCCGTCCGGATTTGCAAAGGGTATGTGTGGAATCGCACAATCGCAACCATTCCGCGAACAGGCGTGTGTTGGCTTGCTGCCTGCCAATGAGTCGGGCTCGTGCGAACACCTTCTCGTTGCCGCCGACTTGACCCTCCTTGATTTGGTCATCAATTGAGATGATGGGCTGAGAGCTCTGACGTAGGATCGCAAGGTTCGTTCTCTTGCGCCGCCTTCCATCTTCGTCTAACGCCTGGGAACAGTAGAACCAGAGCCATATAGCCTCGTTGAGTGGCCAGCCGTCTGCTGTCTGGGGAGCCGCGTTCTGCATCAGAATTTCGATCATGGTTGGCGCCGGGCTGGAATCTGTGCTCTCAGTGTGAGAACTTGTGACTGCTTCCGGGCAGGAACGACGAATTTTCGATGTGAGAAAATGGCATAATTCGCATCGGGTTTCGCGCTCAAGCAGCTCTGTCAACGTTCCAAAAACTATCCATTGAGATGTTGCCGCTGCAGGTGGGATTTGAGAAAAGTCCAGCGCTAGACATGTCTCACAAAGGTTTTCTCGAATTCGTGGGCTTGAATTGTCAATTTGTTGTTGAGAGGAGTAGTCCATAGCTTCCAAGGCAGGTTGCCGTGTGTTTGATTTTGAGGCTTAACGGTGAGACGAGCAACACTTGTTAGACTGAACAAAGCTATAGATGAATCTGACGCAGTGATTACATGACACAGTTCTGCCCAGCTTGCGTGTTTGCGACAATGAGTGTAGTTTCCATTAATACCGGTGTGCCCAGGTGGTGTTTGACGAATACGAGAGTGAAGAGAGGTCGGCGGAGATGAGTCCCTGCGCCAATGGCTAGGTGTTGGAGAAATTTATAACTGTCTGGTGGATAAGCAGTTGATAAAACTACAGGTGTGCGAACCAACTGCTTCTGCAATTTATAGCGCATCCATTGCCAAAATAGCATCATTGATGACACACTGGTTGCTGTCACTGACCCTGGCCGCGGCCCAGGAACGTTTCAATCAGAGGTCATGTGTGCAGTGGGTGCCTAAATTGCCACACAGCCATTTTTCCTCCACAGTCGCGCATGTTAACACCAAAATTTGGTACAAAACAGACAGAGGAGATGCGTTACTGCATATAATCCCTTTACTGTACACTCTCACTCCGAAACCATGTGGTTGATTGATGCATAGTGTTTGTGGTTACTGGTGCGTTTCGTTAGGACATACATCAAGTACCTAGGTACCTTGCATAGACCATCTGCCCCTAGTCAGTCTCGTCAGGCCAAGTATCACGGCGTCTTCTCTGCTTCAGTAACTTCGTAGGCACCTACTTTAAGTACTTGCCTAGGCTAGGCAGGTACATGATCATCTATTTGATTGGCCCTCGAGAAGCAGTGGCCACTACCTGCTGTTTGAAAACAAGAAGCATTGCCAGTGGGCAGAATACAGGACTTCAAGTTATCGATATAGGGCACCTGATGACGCCCACAGAACGCCCTGCAGAACCACTCCGTGCCCCCACAAAGGGCTCTTCCTCTGCCATTCAGGGGCCGCGGAACTATCTCGCGCGCGCCGATCCGGACAGGGCTAGGTGGGCTAAGCTTCGGGGAGGGAGGCTGTTGGCGCGGCGCCACCGGCTGCACGGTGACGAAGCTGGGGGCCAATGGCTTGGACTGGGCTTATCTGGACGATGTTGGTGGTCTGACTGGCAGATATACAAATACTCTATAAAGTTCCCCCCGTGGTACGGCACGTTTTGATTCAATATTTGGGCACTCATATCTGCATTGACTCGGTTTGAATGAACCAGCAACATATTAGCAGGCCATGAAAGGCAAACACTCTACTCGAGAAAGCCGTGAGGATCGAAGGCGGTCCTTCGGCATCGGCGGGGCTGGCAATATTCGTATGTCCTCATGTCGATTTGCTTTGTCCAGCGTCCCCGTCTGCATTGGCAGGGTCATCTTTACTGACGAATCCCTCCCATCAGGCACCAAAGCCGAAGCGGTCGTGAACGACGTGCTGCCGTCCGAGCGCGTTGATCAGCGGCGGCGGAGCAGCGTCCTTAGCAAGGTTTCGTCGTCTTCCACGTCGGGGTCGGGAAGCTGGAAGGAGGTCAAGGAGCTTTTCCGAACGAAGTCTAATAAGAGCTGATACTGAGTGGCTTGTGTTTGGCTGCGGGTATCAGAAAGAATTGAAGACGAGATGCATCTGTTTTGGCATTGTGTAACTATCCCGGCATCTCTGGCTCCACGAGCTGCTAGCCACTAAATGACTGCACCGCTGTGTAACAGCCACAGAGGACGAGCTACACGATGTTGCCGTAATCTGTTATGTACAGCTGGAAATCTTGAAATATCTAACAGTAGGCACGTCATGTCCATGCGCTTTGATCAGGCATGTTTTTACCAGCCCCGTCCCACCAGCCGGGCAGGCTCACTCGACTTCTAAGAGATCTCGACCTGCACGCGAACGGAGCCTCTCTTGGGCTGAGGCACAATTAGGTCATGATCGTATTCGATGTCCTCAACCGTCGTGTCGTGAAGACGGGCTCGCGGCAGGACACGCAGAGCCAAGGCCGCCGTGAGGAGGTACAGCTCGCAATAAGCGAGGCTACAATGGCAGCAATTGTAAGCTGAAACGGCTTGCGGTAAGAAACCTGGCGGTGTGAATCGACTCACTCTTTGCCCAGACAGCCCCGGCTCCCCTTCCCAAATGAGATCAGGTGCTTCTCGAGCGCGTAGTTCTGCCGCCCATCCGCGAGGAGCCACCGCTCCGGGATGAACTCCTTCGGGTCCGGGAACAAGCCCTCGTTGGTGTGCTGGATCATGGACGTCATACTCATGGGGGTGCCCCGCGGGATAACCCACTCGATCTTGCCGTCCTCGCTCTGGTAGACTAGGTCCTCGTCTCGCGCGATCCGGGAGGACCGGTGCGCGATTCCCGGCATCAGCCGTAGGGACTCGTGGATCACGGCCCAGAGGTAAGGCCGCTGCTCGAGGTCGGTCCACTTGAGGTTGAGCGGGTCGGCGCCTTTCAGGGAGTCTTGGAGGCTGGCGAAGGTGGTAGGCTGGGACAGGAGGTAGAAGGTTATGCAAGCAAGGGACGCCTATGCAACAATTCGTTAGGACAAGCGATCGTGGAAGAAAGACATGGGTTGAGTCCAGGTTCAATCAGCATTTAAGGTGAAACTAACGGCAGTTGTCTCAGTGCCTGCGAGCAGAATGTTGAAACCTTCCCCAGAGAGGCGATAGATCGTCTTCTCCTCGTCGGGCATTTGATCATTAGCCATGAGGTCTGCGAAAATCCTTCCATTCTCCTTGTTGTCGATGGCTTTCTGAATATGCCCGGGTATAACAACCTGCAACTGATGCATCAGGTTCTTCATATCGTCGCCCATGTAGTTAGCGAAGTACGGAGCAACAGCAACAGCAGCCCTCGCCGGCGCGACGTGGCGCATCATGTAGGCGCTGTTGAAGAAGCTCTTCACCCACAACCCGAAGTTGGGCGTCCATCCCTCCTGGTCTGTGAACCCCATTGGCTCTCCAAAGGCATACTGCGAGATAATGTCGGCCGTGTAGCAGTTGAACGCCTCCTTGATGTCAAACACGCCCCTCGTGCGGAGGAGCTTGTCGCAGGTGCGTTGCGTGAAGTCGTGGACCTCACCCTCGAGCTTCAGCATCTGGCCCCTCGAGAAGAATCTGTTCATGGGAAGCCTTCGCGTCCGGTGGAGCTCATGCGCCGGGGTCGAGAACCCGCCGACGAGGATTGGCCCCGTGGCACCTGTGTTCAGGAAGTGCTGCCACTTGTCTCGCTTCCTGTTGCCCGACGCGTAGATCTCGTCGACAAACCGGGGATCATTGCAGTGCAGCTCTTCGGGGTTGATCCTCACTATGGGGCCTGAGGTTGGTGTATTAGTGACAAGGAAGTCTTTTGTTGGGCCATTCTGAACTCAGCACAGTACCATATTTCTCGTGCATCCGTCGAATCTCATGACCATACCGGCCCACGAGGATCCAGTCGTAGTATCCTTCGTAGAAGAAGCCCATCGCCGCCAGTCTAGGGCCCGGAAAGCGATAGAGAGGATGTAAGGGAGAAATGTTATACAGAGCAATTGCCACCCGATAAGCAAGCCAGATCCCGAGCAGAATAACCACGGTTCTCGCAGACAGAAGGGCATTGAGCCCAAGCCCTTTGAGGTCGAAAGACTTCATGGTAGCCATTCTGATTGCAGGTTCTCGGCGCGGATGTTGATTCCACTGGAGAAAATGAGACCCGACAAAAAACAGACTTTCCCCATGCTGACGGAAGATCGAAGAGTGTGTTTCGGCATATATACCATGCAACATACGGGGCCTATCGGGCCCCCGCCACTGTTCCAAGAGCCTTTGGCCCACCCGTCACGGTCCGATCGTCTCGCCACGGCTCTTGTGCGGAGCATCGTAGTGCTGATAGGCTCTCGGTAAGCAGTGCACACACGATGGTAGGTGGTATTTGTTCCGCTTCAGGCAAGGGACTTTTAGTGGATGGGTCGCTCCCAGGGGATGGGAACCTCCCGAGGCATGCATGCCAGTAAGCGGTCTTTAGTTAGCAAGCCATGGAATATGCATCCCCACATAATTATGGGAACCACAAATTTTCAGTTCTAGGCAGCACTATTCCACATTCTGAACTCGGCATACGCAAGTTCCTGTGATATGCAGAATTCGAAGTATGATTGCGACATTTGAAAGCCAACATTTGAACTTGGGGGTTCTAATTAACGAGTTAGTTATGCATGCATTTTACCGGTTTTCGCTTTGTGGCTGCCAACCCCAACTTGAAGTTGTTCGGGCGCCTCGACTAACGGCCTGCCTCAGAATGACAAGAGCAGTGCCGTTTTTGCCTGCTATGAGGGCCTTGTTCCAGCTCACAAAATCGAGAGCTCCGTTTTTTTCCGATGCGTTTACTGCATTGCATTTATTGGAGGCCCTTCCGAAGAGAAGTCGTCAACTGTGTTTGACATTTTTGACACAATTGGGCAATGAGATCGACCAGGGACTAAAGTACCGAAATCGATGCCGTGACAACAGTCCTTGATGCAGGAGAATCGATGAAATAGAGCCAATGTTTTGGTTTAAAAATTCAACGTTCATCAGGAAATCAAGAAAAAAGTGCTTATGCTCTAGGCTTTAAAAGGTCCACGTTGTGACAATCCTGTCAAATAGTTAAGTCAGTTGATACAAACAATTTATGACTAGGGTTTGGCCTTACGCGACATCGCTCTCGAATGTAACGTCAAATGCATTTAGGGTACGTCTATACTTTGGAGGGCCGTGTCCAACCCTTTGGGATATCGGGGGCTGTCAGCACCGAGAGTCGTCGAGACAACCAAGAATGCGTTCTTCACATTGGCTCTTATCAAGCAACTATGAGGGTATACGCTAGAACTAACTCCTTCGTCCACCTCATTGTACCTTCAGAGGTTGCACTCGGACCTTGACTATGGTGAGAAGGAAGAAGAGGGTTCACAATACGATGCTGTTGTATCGGCCTCTTCACTGACCCGGCCAGGCGCATCGAAGAAGGCTCATCTTTTTGGGCCTGAAACAAAGCAAATCTGGCTGCCTATGTCGGTAAATGTTGGTAAGGTATTCCTGCTTTGGTGCTCCTCGACTGAGGAGCCAGCAATGTGACCCTATGCTTGCTGTCTTAAGAATGCAGAGACGCGCTGACAGCAACTTCAAGGTGTTTGACTCGGGACTCCTCGAGCGTCAACAAGAGTTTTGCGTGGCATTTGCCACTATCAATTCCCAGACCTCTCCGTCAGGTACAGACAGAACCACCACCACTGGCAGTTTCCAATATGAATTATTTGCGCTGCCAAGGCGATCTAACAAGCCTCAAAGGTGCGGCTGAACAGTGCACAAAGTGTGGCGGTCCTGAATGGGTGCTTGATTCAGTGAGAGTCTTATATAAAACAAGGCAAGATCTCCATGAAGCATTGCCCATGCTGCTTAAGTCCTAGATCAGCTGAGCACGGCTCGGAAGCTCTTTGTCACTTTCAAAGGGATCTCAGCCTCGACCGAGTCTAGATCATCCCCAATATTTTAGCGTGTGCCATAACACTGACGATACGTGAAGCATAACAATGGTCTCCTTTCTTTCACAATTTATACGTAGTAAACATCTTGCATGTGTGAAGCCATGGAGTTGTGTCTTCTACTTGACAGAGTTGCCCCGCACGCGGGAAGTATTTAGTCAGTTGCTGGGCTGTAACAGTGCCAGCCATCAAAGACCATCAAGCATGTGATCATCTCTATCTGGTGTAGTGTGATTATCGGCTTGTCCAAATAGTATGTAATGGCAACCTACGGGAGCCGTGAGCTACAACTCCAAAGCTTGTGAGGCAAGGATATAAAACACACCATCGCCTTCAGGATCCCTTCATGTCCATAACAATTGTGGATTCATCTACAAAAGCTGAATAATAGCGAATTCAAGAGTTCCAATCGCACTATCACTATCTCTTACCGCAATGGCTTTCCAGACACCACCTGATCCAAAACTTTTTGGCTCTCGCCAACGACTCTCTGAGCTGGCCAAGGTCATTACTGAAGACAAAAGCCGTTACTCGGAGCAATTGCCTGGCCTTGCCAAGTTGCTTAACGAGTACGCAAGCGATGACACCAAAACTCCACCCAAGGAGGACCTGATACGCCGACTGATCCGGGTGTTCAAAGACTCCACAACTGAAGGCTCTTATTCTCACGTCTTAAAGAAGTACAGTACCGAGGAGCAACAACTCATAAACCGCTTCGTTGTTGATAAAGAGTCAGCATCCAACGTTGGCAAAGATTTCCACATTGGACTCTCGCCCGGCGCAAGACAAGAGCTAGAAAATCTCGACTCTCAGCCAGATGACTTCATTGGTGATGGAGGGCTGTCTGCCAAACACCACTCTGCTGCCGGCGAGCTCATGCACCATATTGTCGACGAAGTCAAGTCTGCAGCCAATGCCGTACACTCCTGGGTCCATCCTCATCAAAACTTTACGGTATATGATGATCCAGGAAATAAGCACAAGGTTTCTGCATACTACGACAAGGAATTTCAGAACTGGGGCCGTACTGTAAAGAATGTTCCCCGAATCACCTGTGTCCCGACCACTTCGTATGGAATTCAACAGGTTGTTCGGTATGCGAAGACATTTGATATGAATGTTCGCGCATCCGGATACCGCCACTCCTGGTCACCGATCTTTTGCCAGAACGGACAGATTCTCATTTCCACGCTAGATCTCCACAGAGCTACTGCGCTCCCAAATTTCGAATCCATGCCAGATTCGGAGGTGGGAGAGTGCCCAACAGAGCTGAATGCAATCACATTCCAAGAGACTCCTAAAGTCGGCAAGAACCGCTTGGTTCGCGTCGGAACAGCCGTCACAAACCAACAACTGAGGCGCTGGTGCAACAGCCAGGAAGGAGACCTGGCGTCCACGCTGCCGCTGAATGTCATCATGGTCGAGATCACGCTTGGTGGATCGAACGCCCCAATCTGCCACGGTGCAGGTCGAAGTCATACAACTTTGAGTGACCTTGTGCACGCGATTGAATACGTCGATGCCAATGGCAACTTCCAAAAGCTCAGCAAAGACACAGACCCCGAGCTCATGGAGGCTGCCAGTGGCTGCTTTGGGCTTCTAGGAATCATCACCCACATCACCTTGGAGATGATACCCATGACCTATGCAGTCATGAGGCCGCAGAAGCTTCACATAACCGAGGCTATCCCACTCCCGCCAGGGATGACGACGGAAGATCTACCGCACGTTCTCCGTCCAGAGAAACCCATGACAGAGGAACAGCGCGCCAAAGCACAAGCCGCATTCGAGGACAAGGCCCGTAACAACTTCTACGCAGAGTGGTTCTGGTTCCCGTACACTTCCAAGGTCTGGGTAAACTGCTGGGATACCACAGATGATCCAACAGGCGAGGTTGAGTACCCGAGCGATACCCAAGTGGTCATCCAGTGGTTCCAGACCGTTGCCGTTCAGGTCTTGCAGGTGTCTGATGCGATCGCGGACTTACAACACACATTCGCATGGGCACAGACTACCATAATGTCCACGTTTGCTCTCTACGCCATGCCTGAGATCACAGATGACCAGCCAGCCATCAAGACCCAGCTTCCCAATGCTCTGCACTTCCGCCGGGCAATCCAAAACGTCCGAGTGCTGGATACGGAGATGGAAATACCCTTGCTTCCTAAATACGGAATTTCTCCTTCTGACGCAAAATTTGAAGACGAGATTGATTTCAGCAATGTGCAACGCGCGTGGTGGGCCGCCATTCTGACGGCGTATAAATACCAAGACACCTGCCCCCAGCGGATGCCACTCGAGATGCGCATCACAGGACCCTCGCAAGTGATCATGGCGCCATTTCGTGGCCACAACCTTGGGAGTGCCTCAATAGAGATCCTGACGCTGGAGAACATGCGGGGAAAGTTGTGGCAGGACTATGCCCAGGAGGTTATCGACCACTGGATGGACCTCAAAGACTCGCGAGGGGAGTACCTGACCACGCGGCCTCACTGGGCCAAGGAGTGGTACAACTTTAAGGTCCGAGGCCAGCCCATGTTAGATTATGTGCGGCAGTCTTATGCGTGTGAGATCCAGGAGTTCATCTTCCGCCTGGGACAAATCGCGAAGAAGCAGGGGTGGAGCATGGACGAGGCGAAAATGCGTTTCGGGAATGACGCTTTGGACAAGTTGTTTTATACTCGGCCTGTCGCCTCGCTCAACAGCGGTGTGAGGTCGACAGCGGACAAACACGAACGCTCTTTTGTCACTACGACGCCGGTCATTATCATCAATTGATGTGGCGCGAATATGCTGGATGATGATCGAGCGTACGGTGCGCTCCAAAGTGTGCTGGATGGAAACGAGGAGCTTGCGTTGCGACAGTTGAGAGGGGAGGTGGTGCTTTAGGGATGAAATTAGTCAAGTCGATTAGCTACCTGGGTATTTCAAGCGAGCACAAGGCAACAGCACGGCCGTTTTACTTATGAGCGTTCATAAAATATGTCCCTCAAAGAGCAATTTTTGATCGGCCATCATCCCGCCGCGTCGACCTCTGTTTCATGCTCAGGACTCCTGGGCCAATCTCTGGGGCGGAGTAATGACCATAACCACGTCTAGGAGATTCACTGAACTTGTCAACCGCTCACCCTTGTTTACGCTTGAACAGAATCTCGTAGTGTCACCATCGACGAGTAGAATGGCCATCGTGCAAGTGGCATGATTTGATATGAGGTCTCTATAGATGCGGTGAATGGGGGCTTTCCTTTCCCAAAACACTTTGAAAAGTAGCTGTTGCGTAGATTCCATTCCATTTAGCCTTTTAAAATGTTGCCGTCTTCGTTAGCCACGAAGCAGCATTATTATATTTGATAGCCCAGCTCGCATAATTGTGTCCATCTGTTCATCTATATGCTCGCTGGTACATGGCCAAAAATATCGAAATTCAAGCGGAAGGTCACAGCACAGCTTGGAAGACTCCGGCTGCGCCTTTGCTAATGCCAACGGCGGTCTATCTGGGTATCAAAGAAAACACATATAGGTCTAAGAAAAGAACTATGGACGAGCCACACAAGCGCCTTCAGCTGAACTCCTTGATACAAATATAAGATATTGGCGGATGAGACAAGCCTCATAGAAATAGAGTATGTAAGACTGCCAAGCATCCATCAATTACGCAACGCTGATTGGCGTGCCCTCGTTGTTGAGGTCATTGTCTCGAGTAAGCGCAGCAAGAAACATAGAGTAAACATCGCCACTGATCTCACGGGTATCAACAATATCCCTGCAGCAAGGTGTATCAGCATATTAGACCTTCAAGCGGAAGTTAATCGGGCGGGAAACTAACCAATCTTCTTCTTTGCCAAAATTATCCAGATAGGCCAAATGTTCCCTCCCTTTTTCATCGTTCCCGAATTGGAGGAACTGGAACATCACATGTGTCCTGTTCAAGCCGCGTTTCTTCATCTCATGCATCAGTTTGCTGATAGGCGCAGTCAGTCCATTGCCGACTTGAACTCCTTCGCCCCATTTGCCGTCGGTGAACACGAAGATCGTGATAGGCTTGTACCAGGCGGGAAACTGCCCGAGAAAGGGGACAGAAACCGGGAGATGTCTCAAAATCTTCTGATTGATCAAATCGCTCAGGCTGCTTTCGATCATGCCTTTGACAGACACATGCTTGCTAAGGTGCTGTTCGAGTTCTTCGAGAAGCAAACTGGTTCTCCTGCTCTTGCAAATATCGAGTGGGCTCGACACGAAACTCAACTCCAGTTCATCCGGGTCGATACTCTTCGCAATGTAAGCAAGGTTTTGGAACGCGATTTGAACACTATCCGAGTGCTCCTTCATAGACTCTGTGTCGTCGATGAAAAAGAGGAGGTCGCGTCGGGCCAAGACCTTGATCAGTTGATCTATCACCCTTTCCACTGATGGGTTGACCTGGCCTTCCAACTTCATCGCTTTCCGCCAATTGGCCGCGTCTTGCATCGAGAGAACAAAACCTGTTTCTGATATGGTTCGTAGCGCTGCCCGTGAGTCCTGAGTAACTTGATTCGCTGAAGATGGCTGATGGGGAGTGGTATGGGGGCGATGGTGTGCATTGGGTCGCTGCGAATGTGATAACGCCACTTCGGAGATACCCTTCAATGCACCGAGAAGACCCTGAGCTACTGGAGATGGTGTAGACGGTGAATCAATAGGGAAGAAGTTACTGTCCGAGTAACCATCAGGGCTTGTGGAATGTGCAGCACTCCCTGACGGGGTCCATAATTCGTCGGCTCTGCTGGAGCGTGGCGGCGTCTCCGGCTCGGGTAGGGCACCGTGGAAGCTCAGAATGTCGAGAGATTTGGTGGGCCGTGCTTGGTTGAGAACCCTTAACTCTCCCAGAGACTCTTTCTTCGCGTCCTGGACTTCCTTCTCGAAGTTGCTGTACAGGGACCTGGCCCGTAAGCGAGCTTTGGGTAGGACCAACATGTGATTCTCGATGATATCCAACACACGAGACGTCATTTTGTCGTGAGGAGGAACACTGCTCCGGATGTCGCAATGCATCTCATCGACGGCGGAGAGGCGTGCAAAGCCGTCGTGAAAGGCGGTCTCGTATCCACTCATGGAGAAGCCTTCTGTGTGTTCGAGCTGCTGTCGACGACGATCGGAGTATTCCTTTCTACCAGCCTCGCCTCGCGCAACCCATGCTGCAGCTTCACTGAAAACGGCTCCTGCTGAAAAGATGTCTGCTTCCCAGGTGATGCCGTTGGGACCAGACCGTCTGAACCCCGCATGATGGCTGGACTCGGGAGCACAGTACATTTGATTACCTCGGTTGTCAGCAGCTGGGATGTCGGGTATGTCGGCCCTGATATGTCTGATGTGGCTGTGCCCAAGGTCGGCAATGATAGGAGAAAATTGATACGGTCGTGACCCAGGGCGTATCTCGAGGAGAATGTTGTCCGGTTTGATGTCTTGATGCACCAGCTGATACTGATCCGAGCGCTCTCCCGGAACAGTGATCTGATGGATGCGATCTAGACCAATGTTCAACTTGAAGAGGCTGTCCCAGAAGTCTGCAATGTCCTTAGGCGTTTGTGGTGGACGGCTTCTTTCGAAGTACTGGAGCAGGTCACCACCTGCTACCCAGTCCATGACGAGGTTGTATGTTTCACCGTGTTTGAAGGTGGCGTGACATTTGACGATATGCTCGGTGGAGGTTGGGTTGTGGGGCAACCGGGAAAATGCCTTCACTTCGTGCCGGTAGTGTTGCTCGTGTTGTTGGCCATGGTATGTTTTGAGGATGTAGGACGTGTTTCCGGCGGGCGTGCCATCACTCTTTGCAGGAAGATAAAATCAGCATTTGGCAGGAAAGCCACAAAGCTTCCAGGGGCTGGTTGTCTCTTTCAACTTACCTTGACTAGACTATTACACGACGGATGAAATTGGACCTTGGTGATGGAGGCTCTTTCACCTTGTAACTGCTCTCTAATCTTGGCTTGGACGGAAACCGGGAGGATTCGTTCGGACTGCAGCCAATTATCGTCAAGGCTGTCTCGGTCGAGTATCACAGGGAAGAACTTCCACTGGTGATTTTTGAAGTCGTTGAACATGGATTTGTATGGAGGCGATTGTTCCCAAGGCTCGGGGAGAGTTGTGTCCGGAAACTTTTCATCGTAATACCCGTTTCGCTTGAAATCTGGAAGATAAGACAGCTGTCCTATAAAGACTAGGGTTGAGAATACACGAAGCAAACGACTTCTGATAAGGCTGTACCTCACAGCAATGGCTTCGTCGTAGCTTTCGCAAGCATCCCGGATCCTATCGGTGGTCCAATACTCAAGCAATTCGGTGTGAGGCACGTAGTGCCGCTCTTTTCCACGTCCGTCTCTTCCTTTATACTCGTCTTTTTTGCTCTTAACAAATGCTGTGAACTCGCCGGTCGGGGTCGAATTCGAGACGCGCCCGTGAATGGGCGGGGGCGTAACGGCGGGGCCACGGGGAGCCTGCTCGGTGGTTGGGGAATCGGCTTGGGCCATGGCCAATATCGATGCGACACGACGAGAAGTCCGCGCCCTAAGTCGTTGCTTGTATATTTCGGGTGCTGTGTTGACGCCCAAGCCCGCAGTCAAAAGCAGAATAAAGGAAGCTATTGGGCGAGCCCGTGTGCTGTGTGCGCTGGTGAACTGCGACTCTGATGCATCTGCGCTGTGGTGGCATGCGGTGTCGAAGGCGGGGCAGGCGGTACGTTATGTACTGAGTGGGGAGATTGTCTGGACAGGTTGTGGACGGGCTGATGCTTCGAGATTCGACACACCAGTCTTCGGTATTGGCCTTTGCTGCTGAGGGCACACCGTGACAGATGTAAATCCGAGTCAAGACTTCAGTTCGCGTCTGTGGCATTGTACAAAGAAGCTTTATCTCGATGCGTAATAAGGTCACCGTATTTTATCTGCAGCCGCAGGTCAGCGCTGGGTCTGGTTCGCGCGCCGCAAGGCATCCCTCGAGTACCTAGCTTGCGCAAGTGGGATCGCCGGCTGACGGGGGCCCATTAAGGCAGCCCGCACTAGGACAAAAAAAAGAAGGGGGTTGCATGGTGGCACAGCCTTTGCATATTGCAGGTGTAAAAAGACCGACCTGCAGGATTTCAAGCCATACTGGAAAGGGCCTTCTGGGATCCAGTGGAGATCACCTGGCAGACACCGGAGTTTGCTGCGGGAATACCTAGGTACATGAGAGAACATCCAGACTGGGCAACAACCACAGAGCCGGTAGAGAACTTTGTTTGGTATTGGACAAAAAGCATGCTTACAACAAATTTCGACATGTGCCGGCTTGTGACTTTCTCATCAAGATTTGGCAAGACATCGTTTGGCTATCGCACAAGCAGAAAATGTGTAAAGGCTTTTTATTTCAATGGACATGGTCGTCGGGTAAATAAGACCTGACACGACGCTACGCTATTTTATATGCACACCGATACCAGCCTCCAATGCTTTCTCGATATTTGAAGAAGAAGGCTGATCTTCCGCAGACTTGCTGCCCCTCGCCCGGTAGTAGAAAAACCCCCAGCCAGCTAGGGTCATTAACATGATGGGCAGGGCGATCAGGAAGAAAAGTTCAAGCCCAACCAAGCTTGTACCCCAATCGCCAAACTTGACAACTTCATCGAATTTAAGAATTCCACTACTGAAGAAAGTCTGTACAGAGATCACGGATTAGTCGGGCCCATTCGCCGTGCGGTCAAAGAGGTATTGCTTACAGCCACGAATGTGCCGGGAAGGAAGATGAGCGTCCATATTGTGATCACATGCATCGAAACACTTTCTCTTCGGGATTTGATTGACATGACATTGGCATGCATTGCTAGCAATTGGCCTTGCTTGGAGAAAAACTCCCCCAACATCATGTTTCTGTATTGGAGAATGTCACTGAACTAAGCATTGTTAATATTTGAGTTTCCAGTTAGTAATGAAAAATTGATAAAGTACTTACCAACGCTGTATTTTTCTCCACGTCGCGGAGCATATCCTGCAGACGCAATTGATGGCCCTCGAGTTCCCCAACGATCTTGTCAACACCCCGGAAATAGGTGGTCACTTCTTCGGTATGGGCTTGTAAATCCACAAAAGACAAGAAACTCGGGGAATCTATGAGACTTTGGAAGTACTGCTTTACTTCCTCAAGAAGCCTTTTGTTTTGCGCCAGAATATTGATCGCTTCTTGAATTCGACCCCCAAGATCGTGGAGTGATTGAACCTTATCGAAAGAGAACATCCCCTCGAGGTCCCAGTCTTGATCTTGCCTGTCCGTGCTCGTTGGATTCGTGGATACCTGTGCAGTATTACTAGTATGCTGCTTCAGTAGGCTGCCTAGTCCAGAACTGGATCTGAAGACGCCAAATACTCCTCCGGATCTCGTGGGAGAGCTCGGAGCCTTTGTTAGCCCAGAAAGCCCTGTGTCTTTTCGAGACGACAATGTCGCCCAGGTTTCGTTTCTATTCAGATTTCTCTCGATACCATCTTCCTTGGCAAACTCTAGGACCGGGCCATATTTGGCAACATTTCTCGGCCTGCTCAGCATTTCCTCGAGGTAGTCGATATATGGCTCCCAATTCTCGGCAGACCATTGAAAAATCAGCATGTGGGATCTCAGGTTGGCTAAGAAACACCCCTGAGCGGTGAGAGGATACTCGGGATGTCTCTTGCGGTGAGTAGCTGTTGAGGTCTCAAGACGGTCCCTAATCAGCTTGTTTCCTTTCAGGATGATCCAGGTCGATCGATGGTAAACAACGTCGAAAGAATGGTACGCTGCTGTCTGACGTATAAGCCATGGCTCCGGTTGCTTCTCATCTTTCTCAACACCAATGAGGTTAAAGCAATGCTGAAATCGGAAGCCAGAAGTTCTCATGGATGGTAGCGCCAGCCTTGGCTGGGACTTTCCCAGGCACGTCTCGTAGGAGAACCTCGTCCGCGTGTGAGGATTTTCTCGTGCCTTGAAAGTGAACATGATATCCAGAAAGGACGGCATGACTTGGAAGTGGCTCAATATCAAAAGCATTTGCTCCCTCTCACACGCAAGTGGATCCCGAGAAGTTGCCGATTGCACGAAACTAGTGTTCCCTGTTAGATTAAGTTCAAGAACTCAAAGCAATATATAAGTGCATCTCTCACATATATCTCTCGACTGGACAGCTATTCCTCAAAGACAAAGTTGACTGGACATCCTCTTCTGTTTTCAAGATTGGTGTGAGGATGTGCTCTGATACCGGCGATGTTAGTTGACACACGCTGAGCATTGAGTTCTTAACTTGCAGCAGGACTTACCTTGGCTCGCCGTCTCCAGATTTAACATGCGCAGCCCCTTCCTGGGATTCGGTGAGAACAATTTGACCTTGGAATCGTTCAGGATATCTCGATACGAGACTAGTTCATGTTCAAACTCTGAGGGATGCACGAGATTGGCTGGATAACTCGCCCATTTTTTGCAAGAAGAGGAGAATTTCGACGCATCGTCCTCTGTTCCTAGAAGAGCCATTGCTGTTGCAAGAGGGGATTCAGTTCTGCTGAGAATGTCAATGTGCGATGGCGAAGGCAATCCAATAGACCTCAAATTGTAGCCTTTGAGACGATTATAAGTATGGAATTTGATATCTTGTTCTCGCAGGGCTGCGAACTTCGGACGAGATCACGCCTGTGGACATCCAGGTGTTCTTTTTCAAGTAGAAAAAGTCGCCCAGCTGACAGAGCACCTGCATGCCCGACCGGTTGCACAAATTGGGCCTAGGGCCGGGTGCCAAAATGAGACAACAATGAGGGGGCGGTGCGGCAACAGTGGCACCTGGGCTGGGCGGCGACATGCGACCCTATTTGGCGAGGCATAATCTCGTACACGGCCGTTGCGGCTGTGGATAAGCACTATGCCAGCAAAGCGGAGCGGTATGATACGTTCTCAGCAAGGATTAATGATCACTGTAGAATATATGAACATGGCGCATGCTCCAATGTCAATCAGACCTCCACGGTCGCCCTTCGCCTCCAATTCCCAGCCACCAGCTCGTGGCGTTTGGCTATCCATTCATTCTTCAGGAAATGGCCTGGCGGATTTCAAACTGTCCAGTCCTGCCCATATCCACTTGTTTAAAGCACAAGGGATCTTCATTCATCATCAAATTCGCGAAGAGTGTTGATATGGTCTCGCTCAGCCTATTTAATGTCAGAGTCAGGAGATTCGCGTACAGTCGGTTGAAGTGACAGCATCGCACCGTCGTAAGGACCCGGGGAATCTTCAGCCTGTACATGGATGCGGAGGAGTACTAGCGAGCCTTAATCAGCGTCTGTTGTTCGTATTAGACAGAACCTCGACTTGCAGGCCTCAAAAGAGCCGGTATCAAGTCAAAAATGAGTGATCATTACCTCTACAGTAACCGCCTGACCGGGGAAAACGCCTTGAAGATACTTGAGCAGGGCGTCTGTCCGTAGACGGTATGTGGGGAAGGCGTCAACCGTCATGGGCGCCATGATTGGACTGTGGCTATTTCGCTTGGACACGATATCCAAGGAATCTGAAGTTGTAATTGCCGCTGTTCATCGAAGATTCGCGTCTAGGGCGTCGCTTGCGCATTCCTCCTGGATGGAAAGGGCAGACGGCAAGGCAGATTTATCTATCACCGAGCGCCGGTAGCCTGCATGAGAGCTGCATCTAATGCTTATACCTCTAGCTGTGTCGGGAAGGTGAGACCGTGAGGGTGGCCGCACGAGTGGCCTTGCAATTGGCTACCTCTTCTCCCGAGGCATCACAACAGCGGCTGAAATTCAAGTAAAGAGGGGTCAACTTGAGCCTCATTGCCAGTGAGAACAGCCATTCAGGGGCGCGAAAAGTGCTGTTGCGCCAAAGCTTTGCCCGGTCCTCATGGGTGGCCCAGGGATGGTGTGGCCGCCCAGCTGATGAGGACTCCAGTACTCGACAGGGGAAGTGAAAGTGCCACGCAGGGCGCTTACAAAGTCCCATCAGGCCACTGCAGATCTTGGCCCCCACCCTCTTCAATGCCAACGCGCCCTGAATACAAGTCTGCGCCGGATCGTTGGGTGATCTCGTCTGAGACTTGCATTTTCTGGCTTTTCGTTAGTCATGAGGAGGCCCCTTTTGTGGCTTTTCCTATAAAACAAAGCTGACCCAGCCATGTTGACTGGGCAACGGTAGTTAACGTCCCTGCTAGGCAATCGGGCACTGCCTATCTCCTCGGTGGAAGAGCATGTTTCTTCACCTTGCTTGCAGATCAGCGGTGGCTAGGCAGATCCCGAGCCGTTTCACGCCAGATGTCGTACAAATATCCTGCATCAGGCCCTGCCGCAGATGACACCTATCAAACAGAAATGTTTAAATATTTGTGGACACCCGAGCTTCGACGTAGGCAGACTGCAAGACTGAATTGATGTAGTTCTTAATTCTAAGACTGCGGCAATACATGGAAGGCTCCAAACCGACGTCCGCTGCTCAAGTGGCTCGCCGCAAGTGATGAAAGGGCGCAGCTATGAATAAGGTCGAACAGAACTAATTTAACTGCGGATCGAATGCGTTTCTCAGCCCTGTTCGTTGTTTCCTCCTCTTTTTCTGGACTTACGGGTCGATTCGTTGCCTGCCAGACTCATCCAGCCGCAGTGACCTCGATGTGGTCACAATGCTGACTTCGGCCTTGATGAAAATCATTCAATCGGCTGGACTACGAGAGCCCGTGTTACGACGATCTAAGAGACTTTCATAACTGCATACATTTAAGCCCCAAATCACTTTTAATGAACCCTATGCATAGGGGTCATTGACCCAGAAGTTCCAGTTAGCAAATTTTCACGCCTGATATGCTTCGAGGGTCAACATGGACATGTTTAGTATACACCGTGTTGGGCTCCAGTCTCAAAGCTCTCATGTTTCCTCTTCCAAAGTGTCATTGGCACTCACACCTCACCCAGCCTAGACCATACCCCGGGCAATTCTCCATACTCTGTGCCAGTCTCTTAAAATACCAAATTTCTCAGCAAGCCCTAAATTGTCAAAAGGCTTTACCAAAACTCACCTGGATCTGATAGGAACCGACGAGAGATTGAGAAAGGGCGAGCGGGCAAGGGAGGTTACTGAGCACATTTGTACCATGCGCTCAAGGTCGCCAAATGATGACACACTCTTTTATTGGTGGTGATCTACAACTGCCTTCCTTTATCAAGCCCTTCAAGACAGGAATAGATACCAGTCTCTGTCAAGCTGAAGGGTCAGAAATTCAACGTAACCGTCGCGTCTCGGTCTCAGTCTCAGTTTCGGTCATTCGAATGCCTTTCCAGTCCATTCGCCCATCTCACAAGCACTTAGTTATTGTTGCACGCTAGGTAGCCTTGGGTCGCAGCAAGGGAGCTGCGGACATCAGAAAATCAGTAAAACAGCTCCAGATGGTTTCATGTCTGCAGGTTATCATCAGACATACCAGGCATTGGTGCAGTCAGTGGCAGATGTGTCACCACAGGCTTCTAGGCAGTCTACCTGAGTTGCGGCAACATCCCTGTAGCAGCCGAACAGGCTGCGACTCTCAAGCTGAATTGGAGTCGCAATGGCAGCAACGACAAGGGCCATAAAGACGGAAAGCTTGAAGAACTGCATTGTGAGGAGTTTGTTTTGAAATGTTTCTGGTAGATAGCTTTGGGTTGCAGTGTGCTGATGGCGGTGTTCAGAGAAGAGGCAGCAAATGATGATGAAGATCAATGTCGGCTTTGTTGAAATTTAGCAGACATTCAGTCGAGTCTTATGCTATTTTTACAATAAACAGAAGTCCTATTCTCGGTTGTTGATATTATCATAAGGCTGGAGTAACAGTTACAGAGGTGAGGCGAGCCGTTTCAGCCTCGCCTCTTCTCGGCTCGCCACAGAGTCAGCCACTGGAGTCTGTCAGCCAAAATGTCAGCACGCTGGTCAGCATACTTGGCAAGGAGAATGCGAGTACGAAATTTTGCCGCTTCGGAACGATGATCTCTCCATATCTGGAAATACAAACATTTACACAAGTCTAACCCAAAAGTTTGCCTCAATTTCGCTATTCGCCGTCGTGAACAGTGCTTGGTACCCAGCGCCACTCATGAAGAGTATGATGCAGTAGACAACAAATTCTCAGTCTCCTCTTGATGGTAATTGCAGTCTTACAACAAGCAATGAAACATTCTAAGATTTAGGAAGTGGTGCGGTTCACTCAGAGAAAACATCTTCGCCAGTCTCATTTACCTTCATTGAGAGTATCAACAATTTACTGAGTGTATGAGAGATTCAAAAAGTTCAATTCACGCTGGCAGTTTCAACGGTTGGATGTAAAGGCGCGATAGCATTCAGCAATGAGCTTCAGGGATCTGGCGTATTTCGTCCTCACCATGGGCCCCGTACGCTAATATATTCCACTGACTTCGGCGGAACTACAGATTCGGGCGTTTTGCTGTGTGCCCCGATGCCTCCTTCAAGACTTTCCAACTGACGATACTGATGGTCCGAGAAATGCTTTTGCAAAATCACCATAGACTGGGTGCTTTCACAGCCAGAGGCAGACGGTGTGAGAAGGCGGGCTTGCAAGGACGCTGTCGCCGGACGCTGTTGCTGTTTGGTATTGCACTGACTCAGGGACGAGCAGGGAGTAGAAGCTAACGCTAACCGAGACCTGTTGCAAGACCATGTGACGGACTACTACGTCTTGCGTGAATTAGGGCAAGTTCCAGATACAGATAGCCGAAACTTTCCTCTGGAGCCGAGCACGGCGGTTTCTGCTCCGCGCTTAGAACTCATTACAGTTTGGCGGTACGGCAAATCTATCTTGGAAGGTTATCTCGAGCCGGACGTTTGGGAGGCATCAGTGCCCAAGGAAGTTAGTTGTCCCCACGCGGTCGTATGCACACGTAGGGCAAGCAATGGGGGTGGGATCGCCGAACTCTAATTCAAACCGGAGACGGGGCCTGTTTCTGCTGATTGTGCCAAGCCCGTGCCCATCGCCGGCGCCTTGGGAGGTCGCATTCAGTTTATCTCTACGTATTGCATATTCGTATCCTTCGCCTGGCTATCCTTTTTATTGCAACACTGTTAATTACTCATGTATCTCTTTCACGCAGCATATCTACCTAGGTGCTGGGCAGCTTTGGCTTGTGGTTGATTGCCGCAGGTAGGCTTTCCGCTCCCGCCTTCATTGGCCGCATAGTTCTCACACATAAGACCAGCCCTCGACATACTCCTGGTTGCTCTTCAAAGAAATCCAGCGCACTCGATACAACATACGTACTTTTTAGTCGCCAAAATAATGTGCGACTTTTCAGAGTACGGTACACCGAGCATAAAATGGCTGACCCAAGCGAGGAACGTACCGTCATTTTCACCACAGTGTGAATCTATCGTCGAGTGGCGAGGCCTCTTCAACCAACAGCGAGAGGCAACCACCGCCGAGGAATTCAAAAGCCTGGAGCCGCATGTTCAAACGCAAGACTATTCAGTGCCAACGCGGGATGGCTCGAGCATCGAGGTTCGGACTTATCGCCCTGCAAGCGTGGACGCGGCCACCGTCTTGCCTGTGTACATGCATCTGCACGGCGGCGGGTTCCTGTTCGGCACCCTGGCGACAGAGGATGCAATTTGCGCCCGCATCGCCATCAACGCGCAGGTCGTGGTCCTCAGCGTCAACTTTCGCCACACGCCTGAGCACGGCTATCCGACAGCGTGGAACGACACGGGCGACGCGTTCGAGTGGCTGCATGATCATATCAGCGAGCTCGGCGGCGATGCCCATCGTGTCGTCTTGGGCGGCATCTCCAGCGGCGGACAGCTCGCGGCCGCCTTCGTGCTTAAGAAACATCTCGGCAAGGCGAGCGTGGCGCGCCCGGCGATTGCTGGGCAGATTTTGCAGATTCCATGCTTGGCAATAATGGACTGTTATGAGCCTCAGCGTAAGAGGATCATGAGCAGCTCAGTCTCTTCATACGAGCAGAATAAACTCGCGCCTCTTATGCCTCTTTCTGTCTGCCGCTTCTTTACCGACTTGTTAAAAATTGAAAACCCCCAGGAACATGATATTGAACTGAATCCGGGAAACGCAAGACCTGAACAGGTCCGGGGGCTGCCGCCGGCGGTGTTCACCATCACAGGCTGGGATCCTTTGAGGGATGAAGGATTGCTGTATGCCAAGATGCTCGCAGAAGCTGGGTAAGCTCTGGTTTCACCCCGTTTAAATCATCACTAGCTGACTCCAATATCCAACAGAGTCCCTGTCGATGTTCACATGTTCCCGGGTCTTCCGCACGGCTTCAGGAGGGTGTTGGGCGAATTGGAAGAATCTGCACGATGGGACCGAGTGATAGAACAAGGAATTGCATGGGTGCTTTCCAAGCCCGCGGCCAGCGGGATATTTGAGATCAAAACTAAATAGAACCAAATCATGATGTAGACCCGAATAGAGAGCACAAAAGACATGGACCGCGCAATACAGGGGAGCGAGCAGCGGATTGCCTATGAAATTATGTTTCGAGTGTGAACTCATTTGAATTTCATGCGTCACATCGTCTCTAGTAAGAGGTGATTAAGCACTACATGATAGGTGCCTTTCCTCCCGAGTTGAAAACGGCTTGCGCTTCTCCCTGGCCCATCAAGCTTTTGAGGGGAGGCGCGGTGTCAGCTCTGGCGGAATCAGTGCAGCAACTTCTTCAGCCAGGCTCGCCATCGTGTTGTTCCCAATAATCTTCAGGACAGCTATGCTGACTTCGAAGTTCTTAAGAAACCAGTCGCGAATGCCAACTGAGACTAGAGAGTCAAGGCCGAGGTCATTACTGCGCTTTACCATGAGTTCCTCGTCTGGCATTGTCACGAGCGACACCCTCCGTAGCTGGGTTGCAAAGGCCCCTGTCACGCGGTCAGTATATGGTCGATCAGGTTGCTATGTCAGACTAACCTTTGACAATTTGTTCAAGGTCTTGTCGGCTTTCGCAAGAATTGAGCTTGTCCGGCAGAGATTCAGCGACACCTTGTTTTCTCTCTTCGTCACTCTCGGTGCGGTCAACGATGAACTCGGAGAATTTAGGATCTGAGGCCCACACAGGGGCTTCAGGTGATTCGGCTTGCACGTCCAGCAGGCCTGTAGATAGTTCCGGGCCATCCTGAGAGTCAGTATGGCCGGCCTCGATCGCTTCCGCGATGAGCTGGTGGACGTCTTCTTCGGACAGGCGCATCAAGGCCATCTTCGAGATGGTCAACTCAAGGGCTTTCCTGTCCTCTCTTTCCATGTAGCCGACACCGGAGATAGCCCCAATGTTGAGTGCAGTCGCGGCTAGACCGCGCTTCCTGCGCTGAGCAGCGAGGCTGCATACATAAGTATTGGCCGCACAATAGTTGGCCTGACCTGGGTTCCCAAACAGGCAGCTGACCGAAGAAAAAAGAATGAAGAAATCCAGCGGCTGGTCCCAGAAAAGCCGGTCTAAGTATATACTCCCATACATCTTGGGGCCGAGCACATCGTTGAATTGTTCAATGGACATGTTGGCGATGGAGACGTCTCTTAAGACTGCGGCACCATTCATGACTCCTGCTATTGGGGGCAGAGTTGCATCAATGGTCTGCTTCACCGAGCCCAGCGAAGCCTCGTCATTCATATCGCTACTCAGTGGTTAGTACGTCTGTTCATAAGAATGTTTTATTCAACTTACCATGAGATGATGGTTATCATGACCCCACTGCTTTCATGCGATGAAATCCAGTCCGCGTCAACTTGCGGGTTCCTACTAGTCAATACTAGTGATTTAGCACCGTGCTCGATCATCCAGTCACACAAGGATACGCCCAGGGCACCGGTCAACCCAGCCAGCCAATACGTCTTGTCGCCCTGGAACAGCGGTCCCGAATCCAGGCTAGTGACCCGTACTGGGAGCAAGTCAGGCGACGTCCAGTCAACTACAGTCGTTGGGCTAGTCGGAACCGTTCCAGCGGCAAGATCTCCAAGTCTCAGGGCACTTGGCAGCGTGGCATGTTGTTCGCAATTCTCATGCATGTCGGCATATTCTGCGGCACTTGCGAGGATCTCAGCCACTACAGGGGCGGAACTGACGTGATCACATCCGAGAAACGAGTAGATCGTATCAGCAGACTCGATGCGGCAGCTCCGTGGGAGGCTTGATAGAAGGGCGGATTCATATGGGGACCTGGTTGTGGCCTGGCTCCAGAACCCGACGAAGCAGGCAGTGTTGGTCGGAAGTATGCTGCTCAGTACGGAATTGCTCGAGTGCGGAGGGATCTTCACCCAAGAGCTGGGGGTTTCTGGGCCCGTGTTGTTGGTCGTGAAAGTAACGGATATGCCCTTTGTGTGTGCGTGTGCTGCAATAGCGTGAGCGAGCAGGTTGGTGGGATTGTGCACCACCAGTGTTTGACCAGGGAAGATATGATGGGATACTGCCGCGCCAACTAAGTGAGCAGCTATAAGGGCGAGCATCAATGACATGGATGAATGAGTGCTTGAGCACCGGATCGCACAGGTCGGAGGAACTCTAAGAGTGGATGCTGGCGAGGGCACAAGGGCTAGGTAAGTTGACCCGGAACTAGGTTCTATGCCCAAAACAAGGAACTTGTGGCCCAGGGGAGTGCTGATGGCTGACCAAATAGTGTGCGTAGTACGTATCTCGATCAGAGGTTCTTTTTTGTTCGCTCTGCCCAGTCTCAACTCCTTGAAAACACAACCATTCTGGCTCGGTTCCATGGTGACAGGAGAAGTCTTGACGTCCACTTCGTGTGTGACTGCACGCCGCGTGGAATTATAGCGATCATTCAGCTTGGACATGTGTCGAAACCGAGGGACCAACTCGCGTTGTTGTGCATCCATGACAACTTCGGTTTCCAAAGGCCAGAGAATATTGTCCCTTTCCTCGGCTCTTGTCTGAAGACGGAGGAAGGTTTCAGCAACTTTACGGACATCCAGATTCTCGAGATCTTCCACGTCGAGGAATTGGAGGCGCAGCTCAGGGGTCTCATTCCTAGCCGTCCGCCCAAACCCAACTGTCATATTGAAGAATGGCTCCTGCCAGCGTCGGCCGCTTGTAAGCCAAAGCAGGTCTCTGGTGGCTCCAAACGTCTCCTTCAAGGCAGAGAATCGTTTGCCTGTGAGGCCCTTGAAAACCGGGTTGTCAATCTCGGCCAGACAGATGACTGGTGAATGAAACCCAATCTTGTGGTATGGAACATCTTCCAGAGTCTCAAAGATGTGGATTTCCCCGACAAACTCCTTCAGTATGGCTTTAAGTGTATTAGCGAGGACCGCGCTGCGTGCCGTCTGGCCTCCGACTATGACCAGTGTGTCGATTGGCGGAAGTATAGAAGGCGTAGCGAGTGGAGCTCGGAGAAAGCTGACGACATGGTCAACGGCCTGTGAGAGAAAGAGGGATGCGCCGAAGAAGTTTTGCAGCTCATCTGGAGCAGCAACATCAATGCCAGAAAAGCCCGTGGATCTGAGCAATTTACCCCACTGTTCGGTGGAAATCAGTGGTGACAGCTCACGTCCATCGTCATGACCAAGCCACCACCCTGGCAAGGTGCCAAAGATTACGCCCGGAAGGCTGCCAGCCTGGATACTGTTGTTGGCCTCTCCGACGAGGAGATAGCCTCCAGGCTTCAAAAGCCTGCGGGTGTTTCTCAAGGTTCGCTCTAGATTCGATGTAGCATGAAGCACCGAGAAGGCAACAACCAGGTCGTACGCGCCTTCGATGTAGCCTTGCTGGATAGGGTCTTTCTCCACGTCGAGCACTTTGAATGTCACACGATTCCCGTGCTCAGAAGACACAGAATCGATGTTCTCGGAGAAGGCCGCAGAGATATCGGTCGCAGTGTAGGTGTGGAATTTGTTGCCGATGGCTCGAAGGATGCTTTTTGTCCCGCCACCAGTTCCGGCACCTTTTTGACGTTAGTCAAATCAGAGTCTGGTTTCTGTTAGTGGTTGATGACACTCACCTATTTCCAGAATCTTCAGATGCTTGTGGCGGTCGACGATGCCACTTGCTGCCTTAGCGACCCATGATGATAATTGCTCGAGCCCGAATTCGTTCTCGTAGTATTCATCCAAAAGGTTGGACGAACGGAGCACCTCTAGCATATCACGCTTGTTCTCGAGGGCCCGTGGCACCTCTTGGCCCACGAGGTGCATAAGTCGTACGTCAGCTCGTCGTATAAATGGTCTGCTCGCTTCCATAACATCTTCTAGTGTATCACCGAGCCACGACGTCTTTGCCCACTTGTGTTTCCCATCCTCAACGACCTTAGTAATATGTCGAGCGTACCGTAAGTAACTGCTGTGTGGAGAGTCTGACCTTGACGGGTGATCAGCGGGCACGCTGTGATCGAGCTGTCTCAAGTAGAAGGTAGAGACCCGCACCAAAACATCCAGAATTTCTCTATGACCTTGGGTAATCACAGTGCCGGAGACGACCGACTGGTTGTCGAGACTGCTGTTCACCCAATGCGTCCCAAAGAAGACCTTTCTGTCATCAGAGGCAGACGTCTGACGAAGAGGCATGACTTTCAGCCGTTGCAGCTGAATTGCTGCGTAGGGGACATCTTCCGGAAAGATGTTGATGTCCCCGCAAAACCCGCTGTCTTCAGTGCCTTCGTGCGTAATCGTCGTGTCGACGGGTGCGAGGGTAGTCGTCTTTTTCAGGGATCGACATAGGGCAGGGCTCACCCGAATAAGCCCGCAGCTCTTTGGCAGGTGGAGGCATGAAAGTCGGTCATTGCCGGGATACCCATATGCAGGGAATATAGATTGAAATGCAGAGTCAAGCTCCGCGGGATGAATGAGTGCATCGCTTAGATGCTCACTCCGCGTGATCTTAACCGAACATGACGAGCTGGCATGCTTTCGCTTGATCGACGTCAAAGAACCGAAGCGCCCACGGAATCCCAACCCTAGCTTATCCATGACTTGATAGAATCGTGCAGGGTCTACGCTGACCATGTGAGGCGGCGTTGGCGCGCGCTGTGGCATAAGAGTTGGATCCGTGTCTCCCCAAAAGACATCAATGTCTGCGCTGACGGCCAATGTTAACTCGCTGGCCTCTGCTCCAAGGGCGGCGGAGTAGGTGTATTTGGCGCGGATGTGGTCTGGATGCAGCACAGTAATGTCAACCAGGGATGTCAAGACCTCGACGTCCTGGTCCAAAGGAATGGCGTGGTGTATAACGAAGTCTCGCATCTCGATCAGACGCATCTCCCTCCCGCTTGATAGCGACACCAGAGCCTCCAAGGCCGTGCAGATATAGCCAGAGGCCGGAAACACGACCTGGCCCTGGACTTGGTGGTCGCACAGCCAGTCGATCTCACCTTCGCGTAGTATATTCTTCCAGCTCATCTGGTGCGGTGCGCTATCAGGACTGATATCCCCTAATAGCGGGTGCGCTGGTTGACTTCTCAGGCGCATTTGTCGAGATACCCGAGACTCGTGCCGATATGTAGCATCATGGTTCCATTGGTACGAAGGTAGGCCTTTGACGACTTGAAAGCCATGCTCCCCACCATGCATGGATCTTTCGTAGCTGTCGAGGTTGACTGCCGTAGCACCTAGGTGCGACCACAAGGATCCCAAGCTCGTTGACATCGCCTCAACCGCGTCCGTGCCTCGAGAAAGCGTTCCAGTGTATTCAAAGTTCCTTCCCAAAGTGGCTTGCATTGTCTGAAGTGTGGGTTGTTTGAGCGCCGGATGAGGTCCAACCTCGACTGCGAAGTCGAAGTCGTCCGTAGATAAAGCAGTTGCAAGTGCCTGTGAGAACAACACAGGCTGGGTCAAATTCTGGGCCCAGTACTTTCCATCTAGGCCATCTCCAGATGCCACTGGCTGGTTGTGCACACTTGAAATCCAGGTGCACTTCGCTCCAGCAGTTGTTTGACCTTTGAAAAGACATCGTTGTAGCGAGCTGACATAGCCGTCAAAACACGGAAGCATATGGCGGGAGTGGTATGCTCTGTCTACAAAGAGACGTCTGTTAAAAATGTTGCCGTCATCTAAAAGCTGTTTGAGTTGTGAGATGGCATCCTCGTCGCCCGAGACGGTTACACTCGAGGGTGAGTTGCTAGCCGCGACCGTAACCCGGCCGGAGAATGCTTCATTGTCGCACAATTCTGTTGCTGCCGCCATGGGGAGGCCAACAGCTAGCATGGCACCCTTGATACTGTCTCCATTTGGGCTGCGAGCCGAATGAACGTGGATCCCGCGGTAGAATGCAACGTATATTGCATCCCGGGCCGTGATCCAGCCAGCTGCATAAGCTGCGGCTGTTTCGCCCGAAGAATGACCCACTACAGCGCTGAAGGTCACGCCGGCAGCACGGAGAAGGTCAACTAGAAGGACTTGAACCGTGGTGCATAAGGACTGTGCCATGGTAGCCTCCTGAACACGAGACTCAGAGGCAGCGGCTTGGAGTTCAGCCTTAAGTGACCATGTAGGACGATCTCCCTCCGGAAGTTCGTCAAGGTATGATTGCAGCCGCTCCACGATCTTCCGAGCAGCTGAGGATTTCTCAATCAGCTCGGCGCCCATACGGGCATATTGGGCTCCTTGTCCGTTGAAAATTCCCAACACTTTGGTAGCTCCTGTGTCCCAGGCTGGTCGAGCTTTAACGACAGGGCTGGAACTGCTGTTGAGGTGCTCATTGATCTTCGAGTGTAGCTCTTTGATAGAACATGCCACGAACGCCGTCCGGTAAGCAAAGGTTGACCGACGCTCTCGAAGTGTCCAAGCCAAGTCATGAATGTTTACCCCCGGATTGGCGGTAAGGAATACATCGTAAGCGGAGAGATTAGCCAGCAGTGATCGCTCTGAGACCGCGGAGAAGACGAAAGGGGTGAAAAGATGGTCCTGCTCAGAAATACCAGACAACCTTAGTGGCTGGTCATAACTTTCGAGAATCGCGTGTGCATTGGTCCCACCGATGCCGAAGCTGTTGACACTTGCTCGCCTCGGCTTATTGTGTGTTGCATCAGGCCATGGTCCTGCGCTCTGGAGAATTTGGACTCCTTTGTAAAATGGCTCCACACGATGACTTAGGTTGTTGAAAGAGAGGTTTGGGGGCACGCGGCCATGTTGAACCGCTAGTGATGCCTTGAGAACGCCCGCAATGCCGGCCGAGCCTTCGGTGTGGCCAAGGACCGTCTTGATCGAACCCACATATAACGGTGCCTTGTCCGGATCAGTCTCATACTTTCCTTCAGAGAACGCTCTGTAGATCGCCTCGGCTTCCACTGAGTCACCGGCTGGTGTCCCTGTGCCGTGTGCCTCAAAGTACTGTGGCTGGTCTGTGGATGCCAGAGGATCAAGCCCTGCCTTTGTGTACGTTCTCCGGATTAAGGCTTTCTGGGCAGAGACACTGGGCATAGTCATTCCTGGGGTAGCTCCATCGTGATTGACGTCTGTTCCCCTGATGATGCATTCGATGTGATCGCCGTCTGCTAGAGCGTTGCTGAGTGTTTTCAGCACGACTGCCGTCACACCATCACCTCGTGCACTACAGCCGTCATAGTTAGCTATCGAAGTCCCAACAGAAATGATATGTGTGTAGTCGATGCGTGAAGATATCCGGAATCCACCTACTAGCCATTCGCATCGCGATCCCACATTCGACTCAGACCGTCTGGAGACAGAAGCTGGAGCTTGGACATGGTCACATAATTTTCAGGCCCAACAATTACGTTCGTGCCACAAGCCACAGCCATGCGAGAATCACCAGCCCT
Source organism: Diaporthe velutina (assembly GCA_038088505.1). NCBI lineage: Eukaryota > Fungi > Ascomycota > Sordariomycetes > Diaporthales > Diaporthaceae > Diaporthe > Diaporthe velutina. The sequence goes on along the minus strand of JBBWSJ010000114.1, from coordinate 56,255 downwards.
CAGAGCCTGAACAGCCAAATGGAGGGCGACGAGGCTAGAAGAGCAGGCGGTGTCGAGAGTTACCGAAGGACCATGCCAGTCGAAGAAATAGGAAAGTCGACTCGATATGCTGCTTCGACCAGTGCCAATAACCGAGTACTTCGGCACAGTTTGAAGGTCCCGAAAGAGGTTCGACTCGTAATCGCACCACATAACACCAACATAGACGCCAGTGTCGCTACCCTTGAGACCATCAAGCGTCATTCCGGCTGCATCAACCGCCTCATACACGGTCTCCATCAGCAGTCGCTGTTGGGGGTCGGTTGCCTTTGCTTCCACAGGGGTCATACCGAAGAACTCGGTGTCGAAGGTGTTAACATCACGGTCGAGGAGATACGATTTCTTGACATTGCAGCGGCCATGATAAGACCCATCTGGGTGGTACCAGCCCTCTGCGTTGAAACGGCTCTCGGGAATAGGGCTGCGAACATCTTGAGGGTCAAGGAGAAGATCCCACAATGCGGATGGGGAGTCGGTTCTGCCAGCGAAGTGACAGCCACTGCCAACAATAGCTATGGGCTCTGGAGTCTTGCAAGGCATAATCGTTTGCGTGGAGTGCTGATATGATTGAACGAGTTGGGATGAGGCAAAGTCTGGTCACAACGGGGAAGCTTGCTCTCCAACAGAGGCACCCCATGATAGCCGACCTTGGACTGTCGATGATTTAATACCTACTAGGTTTGGTCCTCTCTCTTTCCTTTACACTAACATCTAGTCATGAAGACCCCCGATATATGCAAGGGCCAAGAAGCTTGCTCAGGACCTGGACTGACTGGAGCATTCGCCTTCGCACGATAAGGCACTGACCCACGTGTACCAAAATTCAATACCAACTAATATAAGTGCTAGGATAGACGTTCCCCCGTTGTTCCAGTATCTGCAGCTTCCTAGTCCTAGTCCGAGAGCGATTCCGATGAAACTTTAAACGGCCCAGCGGGCGCTATAATTTGGTCGGATGTAGCGTGGATCATACCAAGGCTACTTGACTATTTTAGCAAAGCGTTTGTGTTCAGGCTGCGGAGCGCCTTATGCGTGGGCTGAGGGCCGATCTAAAACTGAAATTAAAGTTTAGTTTGGTAGCACCAAACAGAAGTGCAGGGTTATGGACAGGAATTCAACTTGGTAGCTGCGACAATCAGACCAGGGGTATGGAGAAACACCTGCAGCAATAAGGACGAACGATTTCGATTGAACTACCAGTGAGTAATGACTCTGAAAGGATTCGATGTTTGGAGGCAAGCGATAAGAATATTAACTGTGCATAATAACTATGCGGAAAGCTCGCCATGTATGTGTGGACAAGAACGCTCTTTCAAGACTTCACACCGCCGGTGGATCTCGTCCGCCCAAGTCCCTATGTGGACCTCTGGTCCAGCTCCTGGCTCCCTCTTAACGAAACTTTGTGACTGCTTTTGAGGCAAGATCGGCACTGTAACTTTGCACATGGGCATTGGTGAGTGAGTAGCACTGATGCTGGGGAACGGTTAGAATGTAACATATTCCCTGTCGTGGGCTTCTAGGCCATGTCTGCGGCGAAAGAAGTAATACTTTGCGCACCTCGGCAAATAATGACCCAAAGCCGTAGGATAATAGAGGCGCATAGAGTCGTCTTGTTCCCCTGCATACGGTGCAATAAGCTCGTACGAATGGGATTGAGCCGAGGGTATGGGCCATGGATAGGCGAGATAGACTATGACTTTTACGGAGACTTGCGCAGCTTCAGCCCGTGCCCAGCCACTCTAACACGCCACCCTGGTTAACACGGGGATATCCCCTTGTCGTTTTCACAACAGCCCTTGGAACAGTTCTATTTCACAATGCGGGGACCATTCTCACTTTCGGGATAAGAAGACAAGTCGCTATTTCATTAAAGGTTGATCTTTCAGTTAGCCGCTAGAACGATATTGTATATTTGTAGTTGGTCATACTGGTTAAGATCATGAGACGGTGCCAAACCTTATTCACCAGCTTGAAGCCCGGCGGAGTAACACTTTGACCGATAAGAATCTATCTATAAATATGGTAAGGGAAACAATACCTGCCCAATCGATTTCAAGACTAAGGCAGAGCTTTTGTCATTTTCGATACAATCATGGCTCCCGCCGCAGTGGTGAACACGGAGACCCTCCCGGGTCTGTCCGGGAAAACAAAAGCATACCCAAAACCCCTCAAGTCCTCCGGCTCGCTTGCTAAGTTTGAATGGGAAGACGTCACACCCGTCATAGGCAGGGAGTTCCCGACGCTCAATCTTGTAAATGACATCCTGCATGCTACCAATTCCGACGAGCTACTCCGTGACCTTGCAATCGAAAGTGAGTGTACCCTCAAAGTCTTGTGTGTAGCAACACAACCTGACCAAGCTCCACAGTTTCACAGCGCGGCGTAGCGTTCTTCCGCGCCCAAGACAATCTTACCGACAAGCTTCAGAAAGAACTTGTTCATCGCCTAGGACAGTGCAGCGGGAAGCCGTCAGACTCCACGCTCCACGTCCACCCCATCCTCAACAACACCACCGAGTTTGGAGTCGTCGACGCCGAGATCAGCCCCGTCAGTTCCATTCAGCGCAAGGCGCTCATCCACCTCGCCCCGCCACCTACCAAGCGTCGCTACGATTACTTCTCCCAGTGGCACTCGGACATTCAGTACGAGCCGGTCCCGGCTGACTACACCAGCCTCAGACTAACGCAGCTGCCCAAGACGGGCGGCGACACGCTCTGGGCGTCTGGCTACGAGCTTTACGACAGGTTCTCAAAGCCGTACCAGAAGCTCTTCGAGGGCCTTACTGTGACATGCGTCGCGGAGGGGTTCCTCAACTACGCAACAAAGTACCCAGACATGGTCAAGCTCTATGAGGAGCCTAGAGGGAGCCCCGCGAACGTGGGAAGCAGCCTCTCTGCTGTACATCCTGTCGTGCGCACCAACCCGGTCACGGGATGGAAGAGCATCTTCGCCTTTGGGCCGTTCAGCAAGAGGATCAATGAGCTAGAGCTGCAGGAATCTGACGAGTTATTGGAGAAGTTCGGGCAGATGATCGTCGAGAACCATGATTTGCAGGTCAGGTTCAAGTGGAGGAATAAGAATGACATAGGTGAGTGGCTACCTCCTGAGCAAGATCTCGCTGATGCCAGGACTAACTCTTCACAGCAATCTGGTGAGCATCGACATTCCGTCTGGATCTCTATTTTCCTTTTGTCACTTTTTGGATCATATGTGACGGGACGTAGCCACGCTGGCCTTCATCCGCTTGTCTTGCCTTGAATCTCATTTTCCACCCGCGCCCGGTAAGCGAGTCATGGGGGAGTACTACTAACAACTGAGCATAGGGACAATCGCTCGGCGTACCATTGCGCAACATATGACTATGACCAGGGCTATGGGGAGAGAGTTGGTAATCGCGCTGTTGGTATCGGTGAGGCGCCATATTTCGATGCAAACAGCACATCTAGGTCGGAAGAATTGTTTGGTACCTCGGGTTGATACGAAGTGCAAGGGCTTTTGTGAAGGATCGTAGGGTGACAGTGTTCGATTGACACTTGGTGTTCATCAAGTTGACCTCGATCGACAGACTGTCTTGCATGTGTGCTCTTCAATAGGCAAGTATCAGCGATGCCCGCCAGAATACCTACACAAGCAGCCTCAGCCCAACTTCCAACTGCTGCGAGCTGAGGGGTCTTCAGCTTTTAAGATTGAAAGACTCTAGTAAATCAGGTTCAATGACCACGGAATAACCAAATGGATTGACTTTTCCTCGCAACCTGCGTGTTACAGCTTAGCACCTAAACAGAAAGCTGGGGCTTCATCCGAGTGGTGTCAGTGTTAGTCAGCCCAAAGCACTGATAGCGAAATCCGGGGCGACTTGCGGGCAACATACCTAGGGTACTTCCGGCCCCCACATTCCCGGCCCTGGCGACAGAGAGACACATCAACTGTTATTAAGCTGAAGATTAGGGACCTATGAAAACATATCCGATTCAAAGCGAGCCGGGCGTTCATCTTGGCGCCCGGCAATTTCATCTGATAACAAAATCCGGGGAAGATTGGTGGATACTAGGTTCTGTGCATCTATGAACGTGGTAGGTGTTAGCGACACGCGTTCTGAGGAGCGTTTCCAGCCCCGGCCCACCAGATACATCACCGCCACCTAAAATGAGTAGCATGAAGCTCGTTTCGATATTAGCACGACGCTGGCTTTCAAATTGATAGAAATACAATCCTATATTTGAGATCTTAGGTATTGTGGTAGAACAATTTTCCAGGGTGATAGTATGGCCTTGGGAGCGTGGCCTATCGGGCTTGCTTTCCTAAACCGTCTAAGGCGGTTCCGGAGATACGGTTAGGGACGACTCGGGAGCCTTGATCCATAACATACATGGAATTATCATCACTGCCATCGAGATCATAAGATGGAGAGCCTCGTCTTAAGCCGAGCATTTCCGCTCCACGCTCGTGTTCCAATGTCGCCAGTGTAGGTCTATGAGGGCCTGTTGTGTATATATCAAGCTCATCGAAGTCAGGTAGTTTCAGTTGTAGACTTTACATAGGCAATCATCAATCAATCACAGAATTTTTAATCAACTCAAGAAATCATATCGAAAAAGCTATCTTCGAAATTATCACAATGGCTTCTCAAGCTGACACCGTCGATATGTCCCTGTTTTACGGAACACCGGAGCAGAAACAAATTTTCAGCAAAAGCCTAGTCACCATGTTGAAGAAGAAGGGCTGCATCAAAGTTCAAAACCACAGAATCCCGGGTGAGATGATCCAAGCGCTGTTCGAATGGGTGAGTATCACTCGAGTTCTTTTCTTGGGGGTTTTAGCTTACCGTTAGACAGACACGGAAATTCTTTGACCTTTCTCATGATGAGAAAATGACAGCTAAACACCCTCCCCAAGCCAACCCCAACCGCGGATACAGTTATGTCGGCCAGGAGAACGTAGCTGGTATTAGTGGATATGATAAGGGACTTGGTCCTGGCACGACCAAAGATGTCAAGGTTCGAGATCTCTATGAAGTCCAAATTGTTGAATTCGAACGTCTAATTCTTTTTGCAGGAAACTTATGACATGGGAGCCGCAACTGACCACATTGTGGATAACGTCTGGGTCGCTGAAGAAACCCTTCCTGGCTTCCGCGCCTTCATGGAGAAGTTCTACGACGAGGCCTTCAGGACCGAGCTGGAGCTCCTGTCCGCCATTGCAATCGCTCTCGGCGTCTCGGAGCAGCACCTCAGGTCTCTGCACAACAAAGCAGAGAACGAGTTCAGGCTCCTACACTACCCCGAGATCCCGGCCTCACTCCTCGCCGACGGCACATCCACGCGGATTGCCGAACACACCGACTTCGGCTCGCTCACCCTACTCTTCCAAGACTCTACCGGAGGACTCCAAGTCGAAAACCAAGACCAGCACGGCACGTTTCATGACGTGATTTCCTCCGCGAACACGGACATCATCATCAACATCGGCGACTCGCTCCAGCGACTCACCAACGACACCTTCAGAGCTGCGTGCCACCGTGTCACTTATCCACCAAGTGTAAAAGCTGGCGATAACAAAGTCATCCCGGAACGGTACTCCGTCGCTTACTTTGGCAAGCCGAACAGGGATGCCTCCCTTTTACCGCTGAAGGAGTTCATCACTGCTGCCACGCCGTGCCGCTACGATGAGGACATTACGGCTTGGGAATGGAACAATCGCAGAATTGAAAAGTTGTTCACGTGAGGGCAGCTTGTATGAACATGTACGGCGAAGTCATGTTAGGGGACTTTTGTATCGGAAAGACGACTAGCCGATCTGAATCCATAGTTTTCAAAATCTCCTTGAGCAGCCTAGAATGGAAACCAATCCAACCCATTTCTCATCGCTAAATGCATTTACCCAAAAAAAGCCAATTCAAATCTAGCCATTTTGTCCAGACGTGGTACCCCGGCCCTCCGTTTGTAGTACAGCAGTCCGGTGGTACGCAGCCGGCTGTATTCACTATCTCCTAGGGCGTTCGCACCTCGGATTTTCTGCCACTACCTGCGCTTAGATATTATCTGGGTTTGTCTTTTAGCAGCAAAGTTTTGTCAACATTATTTCGACGACGTCTGCTCTTGGGTGTACTGAGCTGCGAAGACATGGTATAATGTGTTTGACTCATTATAATGGGGACGTAGGGACCATCATGAGGCAAGATTCTGCGAAGGTTTCGGAGGCCGGACCAAATATAACCGCCGAAAGGTTACTTTGAACAAATGTGTCCGCAATCTGCCCGCAATGTTCCCGCAATCTGCCCGGCATTGATCCGTTTGATGTCGAGGCTCGGCGCTGGAGGCTGGAGAACAGTCGAAGCAATACTTTAAAGCAAGGCATACGACAATCAGTGTCTTCATACAGGTCATTACCCAAAGAACCTGCAGTCTCTCATCTTCAACAAATTGTACATCAGCATGGCCTACACAGTGTCAGAACCTGTTGCAGGCCGATGGCTCTTAATTGCCACGATCATTCTGGCTAGCGCCATCGCTTTCTTTCTACCGACTCTCAAGCGTCGGCTAGCATTACGCAAATTACCTATTGCGGGACAAGCCAATTGGGATCATGAGACGCGCCGAATCGCATACCTTACGAAGGCCGAGAAAATTTATGAGGAGGGCTATCGAAAAGTATTTCCCTCCCAGCCATCTCTGCTCGTCACGCCATTTAACACATCTTTAGTTCCGAGCCGGTATCTTCCGCATCACCACTGAAATGGGTAAGTGATCTGTTTGATACTATTAGTTGAGCGGCGACTGAGAATGTATTTACAGAATCGGAGACGGTGGTTGTTGGCCCAAAGTATCTACCAGAGCTTAGCAAGCTTCCCGACTCCTCCTTGAGCAATATTGATGCTATCGAAGAGGTGAGTGAATATCCTAGAAACTTGTTTATAGTACGTTTTCCTAACGCACCAACAAGCAATTAGCGATGAAGTACACCAAAGTCAACGCCACATCGCCACTCATCATACAAACTGTGAAGTCTCGGTTAACGCCATCACTGGGTAATATTCCTACTACTCTCTGTGTACATTCATTGTGGCTGACTTCAGCAGGTAAATTAAGCACGCATCTCGGGAGAGAAGTCAGAGCTGCATTAGAAGACGAGATACCGCAATGCAAGGACTGGACCGACCTGCATTTTCACCCTGTCCTATTGCGAGTCGTCGCAAGGGTTTCAGGCAGCATATTCGTTGGCACTGAGCTCAGCAAATCCGAAGAGTATATCGAGCATGCCATCAACTACGCCATGGATGTTATGAACGGTGCTCTGGCTGTGAATTCAGTCAGGCCATGGCTCCGTCCTTTCAGAGCCCGAAACCTGCCCGAGGTCCGCCGGCTTCACAGCCGTGTCGAAAAGGCTGGAGAGTTCTTTACGCCAATCGTTGCGAAGAGAAAACAGAAAGCAAAGGATCCAGGATGGCAAAAACCGGACGACCTCTTGCAGTGGCTCATTGACGTCCAAGAAGCAAAATACGGAGAGACCACTCCTCAGGCATTGGCCAAGAATCAATTAGATGTTGCCTTCGCAGCCGTTCATACCACCACTACGATTGCACTAAGCACGTGGGTAGTTCTAAGTGCCCATTGCTGTTCCCAATTACAAAGTCACTGACATGTACACAGATTCTACACCTTGGCGGTCATGCCTGAGGCTCAGGCAGATCTACGGGAGGAAATTCGAGCTGTGCTGGCCGAGACTGGAGGCGAGTACAAGAATACATCAGCACAGAACATGAAGAAGCTTGATAGCTTTATCAGAGAGGGCATGCGCTATTATCCGATTGGTTCATGTAAGTGTCCCTGAGAAGAGCTATTGGTCCGCCGCTAGAATACTAACACTCGCTCAGCGGTCTTTCACCGCAAGACGCTGAAACCCATCACGTTCTCTGACGGGACAGTACTGCCTCAAGGCGTCATAGTTCAGACCGCCCTATCTGCTGCATCAAAGGACCCATCGATTTTTGACAACCCCGAGACATTTGACTATCTAAGATTCTACAAGCAGCGACAGGACGCATCGGCTAAAGGATCAGAGGCAGGAGCTAAGGGCCAAATGGTGGGAGTGGCCGTGGATAATTTGAACTTTGGGCTGGGAAGGCATGCTTGTCCAGGTACAGCATCACATTCCGAGAGCTGAGTCAGACTTTTGCTAATCAATCATCGCGGATATAGGCAGGTTCTTTGCAATCAACGAAATCAAGATGATTGTCGCTGAAATGTTGATGAACTTTGATGTCAAAAATGTTGAAGGGCGTGAGGAGAGATATCCAAACATCCCACATGCATCTTTCGTAAGTTAAACTTGGTCGATGCTGTAATGCTCATGTGCTGATGTGAGATGATGAGCAGTTGGATCCGGATACAACCAGGCACCTCCTCCTGAAGAGGATTAAACCTCTATGATCCCCTGACGAGGGAATGGATCAGAAGTGAAACAATGGCTGAATAAGCATTGGCGAAGGGAGAATGAATGAAGATGGTCTTATTAGTGTGATGGTGTCTTCCTAAAACCTAAACTGGGGGGAAGAACTTTGTGATAAGGTTGAGCCAGCAACGCCCCACCGTAGAATTGGGCAGCCTAATAAACTCTGGACCTTAGAAACCCAGGGAGCGTTTCGCTCTAGGTTGACTTATCGCAACGGACAGCCCTCAGATTCTTGCCTTTCAACATTCCATAGCGCTTAGAGCCAGGGGGTTTTCCCCTAAACTGGAGATAGTCTTCCCCGTCACAGTTCTCGCTCCTAAAGAATAACAAGATCACATATCAGTATGCTGTGGTCATATTTGGGTTGATGAGATGACATGTGCAGTTATCTTCTGGAGTACACAAGAGTCAACGGAAAGGGCTGTTCTTACATAAAGAGGTAGCAAGTATAGGGGATGTTTACACTCAGAGCGTAAATACCTTTTTCGGGCAGGACAACTGTACAACAAGATTAGTTAACTAAGACAGGTTATAAGTAGTCAAAATACATACCACACTTGCTGATGATATCACTCGAGGTCTCTTCGAGTTTGAAGTGGCTGTAGTCCTCCCACTGAATATCAATCATTGTATCAGCAGCCACGGCTTGGTGCAACAGAAGCGCTGTAACAGTTGCAACAGTAAATCTGAAGTTCTTCATGATTAGTTCGTATGCTGGATCAGTATTTTTGGTTTGTTTGTATACCTGGTTTGACTCGATGGGTTAGGATTGAAGAAACGGGCCTATGTATATAGTTTGTTGATCAATCCCATGTGGCAGACTGTGTGGTGGATCCAACCTATAGTTAGAAGTCTTTCATCAGAGGGGAACCATTGTAAGCCCCTCCCCCCACCTTTCTCTTTCTCCCGTGGAATGCCTGTCGATCTTGTCTTTGTCTATCACAATGGCTGGTGCTATTATAGGCTGCCATGAAAAGTAAGGCTTAAATAGTCTTTGTTCTGTCACTTTTGAACCAGTTCAGGAGAGCCCAACCGCATACCTGGCTGAGGTGGTCCTGGAATGGAAGCAAGATCTAAAAAAGAAGGAGCGAGAGGCAAAAGGGGAAAAGAGGAGGTTATCTGGTCCGCTGCTTTCTTGACCTCCTTGATCTAACAAACTCAATTCTGCCCTCGTCCACACTCCTATCCAGCCTGACCCAACGCTCATCGTCATCTCGCCCGTGTGCCGTACCTATAATAAGTCTCTCATACGCACCGTCACTCAAACCCGTGCCTTTGTCCCAGTGGTCCTTGGCCCAGCTCGAAACCGCCAACTGTGAAATGGTGTGCCAGATATTTGAGCACCTGGAGAATCGCACCTGGCGTGCGAACCGCACGGTAATGGCAGCCACTGTGAGGATGTGCACGCCCAAGAGCACCGACACGGCTGTGTAGCCGGGACACTCTCGGGCACCGAATGGGCCCGCTGCCGAGTCGAAGCTCCAGCACGGTCCGGGTGTCCGTACTATGCTGGTCACGGCGAGCTGCACCATCTCGGCCGTGCCCATGGAGGATAGCATGTTTGTGTAGTGCCAGGCGGCCGACATTGCCATGTACGACTGCAGCATGCTGGCGGCCCGCCCAGTCGTCGACATCACACTGTCAAGGGCTGGACTGTACTCACCGCGTATGCATGTGCCCTGCCAGCCGTTGTACAAACAGGAATTGCAAGTTCCGAAGCTCATATTGAAATCTGTGTTCAGGACGAGACTTTGCAGGACCATTTCCATGAACCATATCGTATTCAACTCGACGACCGTCATGTTCGTGGCGTTGTTCGTGGGTGGCAGGGACGAAAGGGCGTCTTTTTCATGTGACGCACCCAGGATCTCGAGCTCCAGGATCCCCCGCTCAACGTAATCCTCTTTCTGTTGGTCTGGCAGCAAGCCGAGATATCGCAGAATTGCAGCAGTGTCGTAGTACGGCGGCAGAAAAGACCACGAACTGGATGGCTCCAAAAGTTTACCAGATGTGTTCATGTGAACATAGTATCTGTTCATGCTATAGGTCAAGAAGCATAAGGTAGCATTGAGAAATCTGCCAGGCCGGTGTTCGAAGCTCTGCCACTCGCCGTGCGCCGTCCCCTCGTCCAGAGGCTCACTTCTGTTTTCAGACATGGCCCAGTTGTAAAGGTCCGTGTCTGTAATGTCTGTAGCAAAGACCAGCAGGACGGAACCTACACCATTGGGGGGAAGCCCAACACCGCCGACCAAGCAGGATGAGGACGGAGGATTTCCGCCAGAGGGCATAGAGCAGCTGAAGCTAGTTCTTTCGCACTCTTGACCGTCACAGACATTAGAGACACCATTCGTAGCCTGCTTGAACGCCGGACCATACTCCAAAACGCCGTCAAGCTGCGCGATAGGGAGACCGGTTTCGTTGAAAATGGATATAGAACCATTAATAGATGGCGGCATGCACACAGTTCTTGAGTCAAGAACCATCGCGTTTCCAGTATACTGCCTCACAGCGGTCCGGTTCAACGACTGGCTCAGCGGCAAAAATGCTCTCTGCACCAAGCCCGTATCACTCAGACCGCTAGTGCTGGGAGCAAGACTACCGTTGATTGGTTTTGCCTCACCAAAGACGGGGAACACCGCACTACCAACTTCCGCTGTGAAGTACCACAAGGAATCATACAGTTCTTGGCTGGTGTTGGTCGGAGGTACTAAGCTGAGGACGGGTACATCTCTAACATCGCCAACAATGGTGTAGTCGTGCTGTTTGCCAGTCAGAACAAAATGTCCATTCTCAAAGAAAAGTGACTGTTTTTCAAAGGAAACCAGCCGACACCGATTATCTCGCACTAAACATCGCGGGACATGACAGCTATTCATTTCATCTGGGATTTTGGACCGCTTCAAAGAATGCATTCATGTCTCAAACACAACGCATAGGAAAACTTACCATATCCGAGAGTAGAATAGTGGATGAGAACCGCAATGATAGGTCGACCACTGCCAATAGCACAATTAACCACAGTTCGACATGAACAAAGATGCTCCAGGTCCTAAAAGACAACAGTAATTCAATTAGTTTCTGCGGTCCATCATTGACAGCCCGCAGTATAGAGAAGAAGCCGGCCTGTTTATAATATCGCCTTGCTTAGCTCTCCATCATACTCAGAAAGCATAGTCAGCAGGGAAAAGAGGACTCGGAGGAGGGTGGCTACCTTTGCCTTTGGAACTGACCATTTCTCCAGAATCAACGCCGCTGTCATGGAGGTACAGACCGCAGCCTGTAATGAGACTATGATGGTGAGAACCAGAGCAGCTAGGGTGATCGCCTGCTCCATATAGCCCTTGAGCGCGATCTGCCTCCAGGCCCATGTTGCATTTGCCGCCTCGGACTTGGACCCATATCCGAACCAGAGGAAGGTCAAGAATGCGAACACCCCAAGCAGGCCCATCGTGCCGACCATAATGACAATGATCCCAGACAAACCCAGGGACTGCTTCAAAGGGAGTGCCGGTTGGCCATGTGGCTGACTGACAGCCGTTTTTTGAACACGAGAGAAAGCATTCTTTTCCTGTGGCGGTCTGGCTGCGGGTGCTACGTACGAGTTAGCCACGGCTACGAGTCAGGTTGGAATGCGAAGAGCTTTGAGGTAAAGGTTTCTTTCGGGTACCTTGATTGATATTTGAACCACGTAAATTCGTCGAGCTTCCCGACTGGAGCCGCCCATGGCTTGATCCAGGGGTGGGTGTATCGCGGCCCGCTGAGGTGATGTTCGGAGATTGAGGGATTGGCCGAGTATGAACAACTGGCGAGGGGTTAGGATGCATGCTGTCAGGCTGAGTGTCGAGGACTTGTTTCCGATCATAGCAGAGAAAGAATCGGACACGCCAGGCAGGTCCAACGTCCGTTAAGAGATGTGGAATACTCCACCATATGCTTTTTATTCTCTAAATTTAGAGCTGATCAGTCTATCTATCTTTTTCAGCCAAGGTGTTTTTGGAGCGACTTCTATCGGGGCGCGACTCAGACAGTGTAACAATGGCTGATAGGTAATTGTCTCAGATTCTTTGTGGTCATTTGGTCGTCTGCTAGGCTACAACGGATGACAGAGGGTAAGTCTCACAGCTTGTGCTTATGTAGAGGCGGGCTATTGGGACTGGACAATGTTACGCTGAATGAAGATTCGAAATAGGGTAGCATGTTGTATCCATTCTTATACACCAAAGCCCCATGGCAAGACGCATCTGTATTACATACTATTACAACTGATGGGCACAGCCGTACCACTCCTCCGCCACTGCGCACATCGCTCCGCCCAGATGGTGTCCTCAGAAATGAGACACATGCAGTCTTGGAGTCCAAGCCCCCGAGACACGAGAATGTCTCATTCTAAGCCCCAATCCGGGCATAGCTGTATGTCCAATATCCCTCATTGCTTGTCAAATTTCATGATGAACATCCTGCTGCTTTGCTGTCCAACTGTACAGGCTTTGAAACGTGAAGCTACTTTCCACGTCTTCCTAATTGACTTTGTCGTATTTCGACAGACACACGAATCTGCGTGCCCTCCACATAGAAGAATACCTGGGTAGTAGTTCGAGTGCTCAGAACCGAAATGCAAGATGATGGTGGTAGAGTGGGTCGTGCTTAATGCTCCGCGAAAGACGGAAGGGCGCCGTTTGTGGGGAGGAGACTCGTTGCCATCACGCGATGCATGGAGACCTCCCCCCGCCCACCGTTGCAAAAGCTCCGTGCCTTTTCTCTGGCTCTATTCTGCACGCTCTTCGCGGCAGCCATTCAAGCCCTCAAATCTATAATTCGCCTCGCGCATGATCTTCGGTCCGAATGTTCCTCTGTCGTTAACGCTGCCACATACCTCCCGAACTTGGGCACGATTGTGGTTGGATTCTCGTGTTATGATGTTGTGAGTAATGTTAGAAAGGACACTCCGTGGTCAAACGTGACCAGCAAGTGGGCTTCCCGCGAAGAATGTGTCTCTCTAGACTTTGCCACCGGTCTCGAGATATGTCTGCTTTCATAGCCTTCCGGAGAAGACCCTGGCCGATTCTTCTTGCACGTCACCACCGTTTCTGCTACCACTCGCACACACTACCGTTATGCCAAGGTAGTTAGAATATTACATTCCTTCTTTTTTGAAGAAATATTGCGGCCGTAGGTAGTCTTAGCCCTAACCAGCTCGGCCGCTTCAGCGAACTGAAGTTTCGTCTTGTGCCGCATAACAAACCTAGGGTTAGGAGCGGACTCCGAAATGCCCCCGCAGCTCAAACTTCGCTGTTTCAATCCTGAAGCTCGTTTGCACCAGCCACCACACTTCTACGCGCTCTTGAATGTGGATAATTGTACGCATCGTTAGATTGTAGGACAGAGCCCCACAGCCAATTCATTCCGTGCATTGAAGCTTTGGAGATGCTGACGCCAACGATCCTCAACGTTGTCTCCCCATTCTGTGCGATCGGCACCACCCCGGCGGTGTCTCTAACACGAAACGTGCCCCAAGGTGTCGATGCCGACATTCTCTTGCTGGGATCCGGAGATGTCCGGCATATATTGTACACGACATACCATGAGAAAGGATTTCGTGAGTGCCGCACTCATACAGGTCACGGGTGCCAACGGCTGACAATTCCACAGCGACCAGGAAGCTCGACATCACTTCATGCGATGTCGACGATTCAATAATCGGTATGTTGATACGTAAATTGCTTGTCGTGCGGATCCTAACTGGTATCAGCTCGGAATCTCTTCTTCCTGACATTTCTGGTCGCTCGGGGCAAGGAAGTCGAGTGCCCGCTCTTCTGGAATGTGTATTATCACCTTTTCCTGGATGAAGAGTCCGCTCAAGCTCTTCAGTCGCACCTCGTCCGCCTGTTGGCCGCTTCCAGTTCGCTCAAAGAATGGAGTGACAGCGAGTTTGGGGACAGATTCCGCTTTGGAACCACCTCTACTTTCTCCTCTGTCCGCCATATTTGGCACACTTACGCCGAGTCTCTTGAGAAGAAGGACCAGAATCAGTACCGAGCGGATTTTGAGACTGCTCTGAAGCACTCAAAGAGCTACGAAGATTCCACCCTCGGAAATCAGAATTCCATGTACACCAGTGCTCGTTCAGCGGCTCCTCTTGGTGCTCAAGCCCTGGCCAGTGAGGGAATGCGGAATGCGTTGACCTCATGGTGGGAAAAGGGCACGACCGGTCTGGTGTCTGCCAACACCGACATTCCAAACCCTCTCTTCGCAGCCACTTTGTCAAAGCACACTGTCCTTCGCCACGGCGGAGACCCAATCCTGAGTTACCACCTGGCAACAGCAAGTGCTCACTTAACTGAGGACTCACCTCTACGATCCGACAACGGGAGCGATCCTTCCTCATTCGCCATCGTTGCAGCCGCTCAGGGACAGTTTGCGAATTGGTCTAGGGCATTCATCGAGATGGCCTCGGGGGACGTAACCTTTCGATTCATCGCCGCGGATAATCTGTCGTTTTGCTACACCCTTCAGCACCATCTTGAAACAGGCGAACTGTCAAGGCATTTCTATCGACGCCAGCTGACTATGGAGCGTCTTGAACTGGATCCTGATGAGTATGGGGTACAATTGAGGACGCCAAAGCAGTTCGACGTCATCGATACGTCCAACCTGTCAGTTTGGCTGGGAACATTAAACGTCCTTGTTTCCGGCAGCCCGCTCCTGAAAGCCGCACCGTGGGCCACCCTCTACACTGAAATACCGGAAAGGGGGATAGAGGCAGAGAAGGCGAAGTTCGAGGATCTACTCTGCGGTCCGACTAGAACCATTACAAGTCTCCTTGGCATCAGCCCTGTGGAGTATTGGACCAATTCTACAGCAGTCTCCAGTGTCGACGAATGTATGCTGGAGATGTCTGCGGCCCAGCTGACATCCCAAACGCGAGGTATACCATGGCGTTTCGCTTGGAAATCACATGAGCACTTGAGTGGGCACACCAGTCAACTGCTGCGGCTTAAAGTCAAGGACGCCGATCTTGTCAATCTGGTCCACAAAGTATACCTAGCCATGTTCGCCGGCGAGGACATAGGGGGTCTATTGAACCTCCCCAGTCACCAGCAGATCAGCAAGCTGCGAAAGCATAATTTCCCTAGATACCACCGAGGGAGCCTTGTTGCATTTATTCGGAGGATCTTGCAGACCGTCGACGTACCTAGGGAGGCAGTCTGTCGAGAGGTTCTGACCAAACTCGCACAAGACTCGACCTTCATGTTTGGCTCAAAGCACTCGCAAGCACTCTCTTTAGAGTTTTCAAGGCAGGGGCTATGCACGCCACAAGAGCCACAGCAGGATCCTCGGCGTGGCTCTGGTGGCCCCTTGTTCTCTGGGTGGTCTCAAGTTCCTGAGGCTGTAGCCATTACCATCTCAGTCCCCGCGGTCAAGTGGAAGGAGATCGCCAAGGTAGCTGTCGATGCACACTGTGGCTTTCCGGTTGAGGGGAACATACGAGGTGTTCATGGAGGTGTGCCTATATGGCACCACATCTTTTCCGATGTACAGGTCACCTTTGGGACCGTCTCAAACAGAGGTGATCGACGAGGTGAGGATTTCACGGTGGCCATCGATGAGGACGTTGCATCTTGGTCCGGAGACTCGGACATGATTGCCACCTTCTCTGTGCCAGCCGCAGCCCTGCAATTGGACGCTGGAAACATCAAGGTTTCTCTTTGTCTGCACAATGGAGTCCAGACTAGCCTAGTCTTCGGCCAGAAACTCTCCCAACTCGGCAACCCTGTTTCAGGCGAGCCAATGATTATGTACGAGACAGACCTGAACGACAGTGTTCACGCCTACGTCACCAAGAACCGACCAGGTCAGGATGGCTTTCACCTTTACAACGATGCATGGCCCACAACGACGCAAGAAACCACAGGGGACCATACATCTTGCTTCACGGCGGGCATCGATGCCTCAGGTGATCTCACCACTATCATTGGGCGTCTGGACATATCATCACCGGACGGTAAGAAGTTATTGGCCGACAAGGCCACTGTGGACGTTCGGAAGATCTCACCTTTCGTGTTTGAAATTGCTCTCGGCGAGAGGGAGGTGGTATACCCGCTGTGCTTCCCGGTCCCTGTCGTGAAAGACGGCAGCAAGACGAGAATTGCACGAGCGTCCGCTTATGTTGAAATCATAGCCCCCTTGGCCGAGCCGGCAACGGCTGAGACATTGGACGACTTTATCTTCCCAAGTGCGCTGGCACAGCCGGACTCCATTTCAAGCCTCACACAGACTTTTCCCGTCCCGCTCAACATCCCGCATGTCAACCTCGACAGCTTGCCCGTGCTCGACATCTCTGACAAGAAGCGCCTGACTTTCCTCACGACCTTATCCTCCTGGATGTTTTCTGTCCGAGAACGCAAGCTGCGCGACCAGGCGGACAATTCCGGCCTGGCCACCTCCGCACGAATGAACTTCAAAGAGTCTCTCTTCACAATGTTCATGCTCGCATCAGGCCTCCAAGGTGGCCAGACCGGACTTTTCGCCATAAACCACCCAGAGAAAGGAGGCATCCACATGCTGCTCTTCGTCTCCGCAATCCGCCTCGACGGGGCCAACGCCAGCGTAGCTCTCGACGCGGCCGTCATCCCTTTCACGGTCGACATCATCAGGGGCAAGAAGCTGGAAGCCTTCCTGCTCGTCTTGCGGGAGCTCGAGTGCTGCACCATCACCGTCAACGATGAGGAGCTGACGCTGTGGAAAAAGGTGCTTCCGGCTCTGGCTGAGCGGTGCAGGAACTGGACGCACACGCCCGAGTGTGAGTACGCGAGGTCGGGCGCGGCAGTGCCGCTCAGCACCGAGCCGGGCAAGCAGGTGCTTTGCAGCTGCGGGGCGGGCAAGTTGCCGGAGGACTTCATCAGCCTGCCTGAGTGGGACGTTGCCGCCCAGTTCGCGACTCGTATTGCCATCAGCCCGACGTATGCGGTGCCGTATGTGGAGGACGTGATGGACCCAAATGCGTACGAGAATATGCCCCAGCCGGGTATGAGTGTGCAGGGCGACGGGACACTGCGGTGCAGGAACTGTGGGAACCTGGAGGCCAAGGGCGGCGGGGCGCTCAAGAAGTGTATGCGGTGCCTGAAGGTTAGGTATTGTTCCGCCGAGTGCCAGAAGAAGGACTGGAAGAAGCATCGGATGGAGTGTGGCGAGGCGGAGGTTCCCTGGAAGTGAGACAGCTTAGACGTCGGTATCATCGTGTGGCAAAGTCGGGTTACTCAAAGAAGCTTCACTGGTCTGCATGGTCGTACAGTGAGCTTTATCAATCCCCATGAGGCAGGGGGATTTCTCATTTCGAAGATCGGGCGCAAATGGGCAATAAGATCACCTGATACTTGACCAGACCAAGCAGACAAACTGCAAGGCGGTCATCCAGCAACTTCCGAGATTGTGAGTTCGACATAATTTATGCTTGGGGTCAAACTTTTCATGGTCGGCTGGCGCAATGGTAGCGTGTATCACTCCTACAATAGAAGCGATGATGAGGTTTTGGGTTCGAGTCCCAAGTCGATCGACCACAACCTTTTGGCATTTTTTACAACTTTTTACGCGGTGTCTGGAGAAACACGCTATGAGCAATTGTTGAAGCAAAAGGATTATGGCAGCATTCATGACCTTGTCATTTCTAGGCCACCATGACTGCAGAAGTTTATGCCGGGGCTTCATCCCTAAGCCGACGCCGGCCGCATCGTGGCATGCCCCACGACTGAACTGCGGCACAGGTTTCCGCTGCCTAATAACACTGCAGGCCGAACGATTCACCCGTCGGCGATGACCTGGTGAATGAATTCGAGCTCGTATTACGGGACCGGTGGGGAGGATCCAGATCTGGGACCATTACGGTTGTCCTGCGAGGAAACCAAGTTTAGTTAACAAGCTCATTCACCGCCTTGGGTCATGCAGCTTGTCAGCCAAGTGATGTTAAGCAAGAGACATAATAAAGAGGAAATCAGAGATCCGCACCAGCAAAAACGGAGGGTATACTGGTACATCACTCTATGCCGTAGTAGGTATAGGCAGTAGGTAGTAGGCAGTAGGTAGTAGGCAGTAGGTAGTAGGTAGTAAGTAGTAGGTATAGGTAGTAGGTATAGGTAAGTTTGAGGTGTTATGAGAGTGAATGTCATGGGAGTGGGCCTTATGGGAGTGGGTGTTTGTTTGTATTTGCAATATACTGATGTACCCTCCGTTTTTGCCGGTGCGAATCTCCGATTTCACAAAGAAACGAGTTCTGTTATTCGAAGGCTACCTTCGCTGAGTGAGAAAATAGATGGTGTCAAAAGCTTAGCAAACACCTCCGAAGCGAGCCAATGATTATCAACATCACTATATTGATGGGCTTGTTCTGCTCAATTTGGAAATAGTCGCCGACATCCGTAAGTTACCAGTTTCGTCAGATGGAACTGAAGCGATGGCACGACACGGGCTGACCTAATATAAACATATTAACTAGAATGCGGCCAGTGCAGTACACGAAACGTATACGATCAAATCCATCCAGCACCGCGAGTTCGTTCGCACCTCTCACGGCGCCAGTACGATCGATATCACGAGAATCTTGGGAAATGCAATTGTGCCTAAGCTCACAGTACCACAGTATTGACCAAGCACGGAAGTATAGCGTCCGGGGCACCGCAGCGGACTCTATTACCCTCAAGTTTCCAGATAGAAATTATTTCTGACGACATGTGCTGTGAGAATATCGCAACGCGATCACCCGCCGCCGATGATTGTATAAATAGGACAGAGTGCTGTTATCCCTTGTGGAACTCTGCTTGTTTTGTGACATCCCAGATATTCAGCAAACAATCGAAATAACCAACAAGCACCAGCTCAATTCAGAACTCAGCAAAATGCATTCCACCGGTCTCATCGTCTCTCTCGCCGTTCTGCTCGGCGCCGTCGCCGCTCAAGAATACCCCTACCCCGCCCAATTCCAGGCGTGGAACTGGGACTGCAATGCCAGTGGATCCCACACTCTAGGAACGTTCATCGGCGACAGGCAGGATCAATGCCTCCCGCTTCAGACGGGCACCCGTGGCATCGACGTGCAGCATCTTGAGGAAGGTTGCACCCGTAAGTCTCCGTGTTGTCCGCCGCGATCGTTACGTTCATCGTAGCCTCCCGCTCCCTTCCATTTCCTGAATTGTTTACCTATGAGGCGGATCAATAAACGGCTGATGTCTCTGGCTTGTTTGCAGTCACCTTCTTCTCAGACGCTTTGTGCGACCCATCCCTTAGCAAGGCCTACCGCGAGGGCCCCGTGACAGGCTGCCTCTGGACGGACACCGAGTACAAGTCCTACACTCTGACGTGCGGCAATTAGTCTTCGGTCTGATGAGACTAGTTAGTGCTGCTGGGATAGCTTGTGGGAGTCTCCTGAGGGCGGATTTCTGGCCGGATGAAGTTGTATTCGTGTTCGGGTTCATAGGTTTCATACTCACTTTTTTGCGTGAATTCAACATACAATGCATGAACCTGTATTGAATCCAGCCAATTCGAATAGTACTTATACTCACACGTGATCATAAATTCAGCGGAAAAGCATCATAGGAACGGGTATAGTCTGAGACTAATTATTCTGGTCCCTGGCTAAAGGTTTTACTTCATCAATAAAGACGCTTACTCTGGAATCTCTCTCGCCGGAACGTTTCGTGAGAGGGCGTTAGGAAGATGTTCTAAGGAATTCTGGAAAGTACGTACTCCATATGCACCCGTTTCAGCTCACAATGCTGTTCTAATTCTGCTTGGAATTTACAGCAGGGCGTTTCTGGATTTTCGATGCGCGCGAAGGCGTGGCGTCCTGGGGACGGCTCGCTCTCCCTGAGCATGTGCGCTGCAGCTTGAGCTCCATTATTAATATCCGCCCTATGCTATACGACCTAATATTCGTGGTTCCAATCCCTCATGTCCTGAAATACACATTCATGAATCACTAATCGAGCACAAAGCTTTCCCCATTCCCAACTTCAAGGCAGTTGGGCCGCCTGCCCTCAACCCCACCGTTCTTCTCCGACTCCTTTTGAAGGCCCCAGTCCAGGGTCCGAAATACATCATTCGTCGCTATCAACCGCATCACGAAACCGGCATAAAGCAACTTCGCATCAGCAGTCTGGATCCAATACCTCGCTTTCGTCAGCCTCTCCAGCTCAAGGCCCCCTAGCACACCGAACGTGTGCTGTCCGAACAATGAGTAATTCTCCTTGAGGCTATGAAGCAGTGCCAGCACTGTCGTGTTTTGGCCCTGGCCGAGGATGGACACAAGCTTCTGGATGCTCGTATCCTCGGCCTTGATACCATGAGGGCACGTCAGGATGACTTCGTGCTTTGTAGTACCGCTGTCGGGGTGCGACCAGATGGTCGCCGTGGCGAAGTTCAAGAAGGATGATCCCGGCAGCCGGATGATGTTGAGCCATGGCGGCAGCACCGACGAGCCCGGATGCAGCGATTGGATGGCTGGAGTATCAACAGCTAGGTCTTGTGAGTCCACCACCGTCTCGAAGTGATTCAGTGCCCGAATGGGCGCCGCAGCTTTCGGTGCCGCCAGCACTGGGATCGTGCCCCGGAAAGACCTGAGTGTGAGATCGTGCTTGTGATCGTCGAGTTCTAGGCCTATCGAGATGAGGTCTATGACATTGTCGCTGCTAGCTGGAGCCGTTGGGCTGAGCCCAGCGTCCCGGGCTAGGTCTTCGATTTCGCGAGCGATAGCTTCCACGTCGTCGCCGCTCTTTGCGGCAGGAGAGTGCGGAAGGGCAATATGGATGACATAGGCGTTAAGCGTGGTTGACGGGCCGGCTAGCCAGGGATCACTGACGATGTGGAAGTACGCCTTTCCGCCAGCTTGCTGTCTCTCTTTGTCCGGGATCGGCAAGGACAGAAGCCATGAATTGTCGCCGTTTAAACTGGTCAGTATGGGTCGTAGCTTGCGCCCGCTGTTGGAAAAATGGTCTCGCAGGGATTTGGAACTTTTGGAAGCCATTATCTAAGTTTCTCTCCGCTCTTCTTTCTGATCACGGGATGGGTGTTCCGGTGTTGACTTTTAGTTTGATAGTAAGCGGAGGCTGGTTTGTTGCCGGATTGTCAACCATATACCAAGTAGACCTGACAAGCTATGCACCGGGTCTCCCATCGGACTGTTATATAATTCGGGTGGCCTTGGATCGCATCCTTGCAGCGCGGTACTGTCAAACAGACGGGATCAGCGGGCCTAAAGTTAGACAGTTCCCAACCATCTCTAGCGTTGGCCAACATCGCAGAAGGATTGTTCCAACGTGCAGCTAGTGACCTGACGCGCTCAATCAAGTCGATCATGTGTCTGTGCGTTGGTGTCCACGGATTCTTGGCTTTGCTGGAGGACGCCTAATTGTTTTAGCGCTTACACTGGATCCCGGAGAACGGGTTTGGCGCTGGATTCGGGATTCGACATTGGACCGGACCTCCCTGGTCAAGCCCCAAAGGTTCTTTAGGCGGCAGCGTTGCGTTTCAGTAACTAGTGTAGAATCCTAAATCAAACCTCATCTAGCTAAGAAACAGAAGAGGGAGGGAAGGATCCTTCTGATAGCTACGAAGGTTCAAAAGCTGAAGGCATCCTGGCTGTAGGTGATCTGTGCGTGCTCTCCGGATGCGTTCATAACAATGGGTTGCAGTAGGTGAAAAGGCCCACTAGAAGCTATTCAAAGTCTTGCTCCCTGGTCACGTGAATACCAGCTGGCGCGAGCTGGCTGGCACGTACAGTGCCTGCTACGCCCCATATAGATAGCACTTTGCTTTACCTATTTAGGTGCTCTCTTTTCTTCTCTCGCCAATCCACTCGATTCTACCAGATCCAGGCTGTGATTTGTGACAATTCACAATGAGAACATCAGTCGAGTAACCCAACCTACGACTTTGGCGGTACTCCTACCACTGGTTCAGCTTACCAGTCTCCAGATGCACCATGATCTTCCTGTCCATTCAAGCTGATGGGTAGATCTGAGAAAGACTGATGATCGAATTCCAACTAACCTCACACGAGGCAAAAATCATCAAACAGTGTCTCATCTGTCATACCGTCAAGGCCTTCCCCTGACATAAACCCGTGTAGATAACTGGACTCGAATGGTTAGCACAAGATAAGAGGTAAAGTTGTTGGAATAGTGACGCTCTTACCATTCCCCGACCATATTATATTTCACATTATGTTCTAAGTTCGTACCTTCGGTCGACTCTTGCTCGCGAAGTGCAAACAAGACCTCGCCACCTAAAAGGACGGCGATCGTATCGCCGACTCGCGCCGTGGCATCGGCAAAGCCAAAGCGACCTTGCTGCGAGATGAAGAAGACCCTGCCATATAGTGCTGAAAGCATGGCGTCCTCGAAATTCTTTGCCAGTTTCTCGCCCTGGCTATCCAGCGTAAAAAGATCTTTACGAGATCGGCACCAGGCCTTCCACATTTCCTCCACTGTACTTCTGTCGAGCACGTGAGTATTCCAACCATCCGGGCCTCTCTGTCGATACCGTGAAGATGTCAGTGTCTCCGGAAACGCGACCGGGACGTCTGGCCATGCGTCATTCGAGAACTCTTCTCTGTTCGAAGCGAGCTCCCATAGCGCTTTGACAGTCCTACATATCGCTGCGCCGTGTTTAAAGTCGCCGTATTTGGTCGGCTTAGAGACCAGTTCGATGCGGTCCAAAGCCCTCCCCTTGACTGTAAGAGTGTCGCCGTGGAATGTCGCGTGAGCACGGGTGGTTCCAGCGGCAGAATATTGCTTCTGCTGCAACAAGTAGCGTCCACCACGCATAACAGTCCAGTCAGGGCACCATGTTGGCATGTTAGGCAGTCCTTTGTTCCCGACGTTGTGGTGCGAGAGGATCTCCAGGGTTCCGGAGTAATCGATCATGGCTCTGACCACGTCTTTGTACAGATCATGGGCAGATCGGCTGTAGTTTGGTTGGAGCCGCGGATCTTCAGCAATGAGTCGGAAGAGACTATAGACCTTGTCCCTCGGATCTGACGCCATTGCCCCGCGGGATCGATAGAGTATCTCAATTGGCGCTGGTTTGGCCTGTGGGCTCGAGCTCTGGTATTGGTGACGGGTGGACACCAGATGGCTTATTGGAGTTAGAACGACGTGCCTCACCAGATGTTGCCACTGGTGTGGTATTTTTGCGTTGTATCTGTAGTCAATTAGGTGCTCCATGGCTTGGTTGAAGACATCTCCACCCAGTCTTGCCAGGCCGCAGATGAAAACGACCCGCGGTGCGACGGCATACTCCTGGATTATCCAGGCTCTGCTCCACCATGGAAGACGCATTAGCTTGAGAAGCCCTCTCCAATGCGGTGCCTTTTGCTCGTCTCCCAGAACTTGTGTGATCTGGGTGTGCCTCACGCTGGCTTCCGCCGATAAACAAGATAGCTCAAAAAGAAGCTGTAAAGCTTGGTCGCTTCCTTGTTTGGACTCTCCGAGAAACACCACGACGCTGCGAGAATTTTCGTATATGGACCACATCCTTTGGACGTAACTATTGACCTCGAAGCCATCGGCCTGGTTGATGCACAGGGCATCGATCCACAGAAGGCGGCTGTCGCGAGGCCTCCGAAGATGTCGCAAAGCGCACGCCAGGTTCGCTGTCACTTGTACTGGTTGGCCGTTTAATGAGATGGACTTCGTCTGGGTTGAGTCACCCCAGGTGTATGACAAGGCCTCATATTTTCCACGCAAAGTCACCAGATGCGAGTTCACGAGCTCACATCTCAGAGGCTCGCCTCCTTGTCCAGGACTCAGGCTAACACACCGGATGGCCCAGCGATTCTGATCTGGAGATACTGCATCCTCTGGAGGAAAAGGCAAGTCTTCAATGGGCGCGTAGATGCCCGTGTCGCTGACTGCTGGCCTCTGAACCTCCATATTGGTGTGTCAAGCGCGCGATGGCCCCATGTTTTGGGCAATGCACGTGAAAATGTCGAATGGACGGCTTCGGCGTGCTTGTGGGTCTTCGAATAACAGGAAAGTCCAGTGCAGCCTCAATTGTCGGGAAATAGTCAAGGGGAATAACTCTGGAGCTGATGATCAATGGCCGGGCTATGTGACTCGGATGTGCAGGATCAAGAAACGGAAACAGAACGGCCCTGGCAGAAGTGGGGTTGACTGGTGATGCAAGCTTCCCGACCCCTGCATTTGGCAACCTACAGTGCATGTTGGCTCAAAAATCGAGGCTAGATTAGCTCCGATGCCATGAGGTACCCACATAACGCACTGCCAGTGGTGTTAAGAGTACATCGAACACATGGAGTCGGGAGCCTGTCTTCACGCTTCTAGGAGAATTGTCTCCCCAAGACCGCCCTCTGTGCTCGATCATTCCATGTAGTATCCGAGCATTTGAAGTATTAGAGATCAAAGACAATGGGGTACTGCATGATTCTCTTCCTCGTTCAAGATGGAATTTTGTCGGTGTCTCCGGGCAAGGTGCGTCGATAATGCAGTGGTACATACACAGTTTATCTCTCCATTATGGTAACATTTGATGAAGCCAAAATACCTAGTGTGCCAAGTAATCGTTGACCTGCATCATCCTGCGCAATCATCACTGCATCATACGGTAGGTCCTCAAGGAATGTATGTGCACCTGTCAGTCGATGTTTCCTCAGTTGACACAATCTGTTTATGTGGTTGAGCATTCATTTGCTTAGTTGACGCGGGAGAATGTGGTCGTGGAGTACGCTGGCTTCTCCTTCGAAGAATGACTAACACGTCTAAGATCATCATTGTCAGAATCCAACAGCTTGCTCAAACAACATAATACCACTGATGTAGCCTAAGCTTGTATCAAAACAATTAAACCCAAGTCAGATTGTTTTAAAAGCTACGTGAAATTGAATATATAAATAAACCACTTGGCAGTTGTCCAATATGCCCTCTTCAGACTCATCAGCCGTGCTCTTTTCCATCCCAGGCGTCCAGTACACGAATACACAAGTGGTGCCCAACCAACCTTCGAATTCAAAGAAATGTCCTTCAACGCTTGTGCACCTGATTGTAAAGGTCCCTTT
Organism: Diaporthe velutina; assembly: GCA_038088505.1. Lineage (NCBI taxonomy): Eukaryota > Fungi > Ascomycota > Sordariomycetes > Diaporthales > Diaporthaceae > Diaporthe > Diaporthe velutina. The sequence continues at coordinate 30,700 of JBBWSJ010000114.1, read as the reverse complement.
GCCGACCTGGCAGCCACTCTAGCAACTCTCCATCGTAACCCAGATTACGAAACTCGTGACGGGCAGAGATTCCAGTCAGTCGTCCAGCGCCTCAGCAATGGAAGTCAAGACGCTGCCCCAGCGCCCACGCAGCAGCCCAGCTACAGCCCCGGTCCTCAACGACGCTGGCCTCCTCCAAAGACCCGCCAAACCGGCGGGAGAATCTCGGACCCGCTTCCCACTGTCGCTCGGGCGCCGGATAGCCTGGGCAGCTACTCATACCCGGCTGTCTACTCGCCCCAGACCTCCGACCGGAGTGGACTGTCTGCGCAAAGGTCGACTTTTTCGGGCCCACCATCGCTTGTTTCGATCGCGCCAGGTTCTGAATCCGAGAAGCAGCGGGTGTCGTCTGCCTAGGACGAAGGTGAAGACGAGGGTGATATGGGGTGACATCTGCATGGTTGAGTCTTTCAGTGTGGAGAAGCTCTGACGTGGTGATACTGCGGTGATGATCAGTTAAGGACTTTGGAATGTGGACTTTTGTTGGTTGGAGAGGTGGTCATAGAGGGAGTTCATCTGTCAGGTGACGTTTGGGTTTCGAAATGTCTTGCATTGTACCCCGACCGGAATCGGGCGTCCTGGTGAAGTGGCGCAGGCACAATGTGGGGAGTAATTGAATGACAACTTTCTCTTGTTGGAGTGCTTCATTGAGACCATAGTCGACACTGATTGATGTGACAGCATTACTATGTTTGCTGGGCAGCCGTCAATCATTGAGCGTTCACTACAAGCCTTTCTACCAAAGTTAGTCACGAGAGCCATTGGAGCATACAAATGTTTTTCAATATGACCACTATGATAAAGTTTTGTCCACCCACCCACACAATAACTTGTTCTGAAGGAATTGTCAAATAAGACTCGCGGAACTCATCAGATCTTGTACACAGTAAGAAGTATTCGGGCCGTTCATAGAGCATGATACCGCCATGGTATCGCTTCAGAAGCATTGCCGCCTGTAGCTCTCAGGCCTCGTGCAGAGCAGGTTCTTCCAGCACTGGTTCACAATTTTGGCATTGAGCCCCGCCACAATACGTGACGCCGAATTAATTACTTGGTTTCGAAGACTCCGGTCACCAGGGCGGCGTGCATGTGGCGGAGGCTGACAAAAGTATGGAGGAATAGCACAAGAATAGAGGTCTAAGTAAATACGCACCCAGTACCTGAAGCACATATATTCACGAGCAGGCATGACCCACCACTCTGACTGATTGAAAGTACCACTTATACCACTTATACCCATTTCCCGGTCAGTTCAATCAATTTTTGAACTCAGCCGCAACGCGGCGACAGCAACTTCTTCGCAATTATCAATTGTTTCCTGTCACGGCATGCTCAGCGTAGTGGTCAGTTTCTAATATGACAATTACTATTATAATCTCATGTAAATGGCCTATGATGAGAAGCAGCAGAGGTCTTGAGAACGACAGCAATCTGATCCCGAAGGAGTTGACCCATTAGTACTTGACCACAAGCTCGGCCAACTTGACCACCCCTCAGCCACCCCGGATGGGCATGGACTCGCACCTGTGGTCTATCTCGCTATGCAGCCGTATTTTCACAACTGACAACAACTAACGTGATTCGGATCATTCGCAGTTGTATTTCTTGCAAGAGAAACTTTGCGGTAGATTATCCCAAGCATCCTCAGGGTTGGCGAGGTCGTAGTAGCTCCCAACCACACTGAGTGTGTCGTTGGCGTTCCCTTGTCCGGGATTGCAGTCCGCATTTCTGGGGCTTAAACATCAGCATTCTGCCGCAGAGTGTTTGGTTGGTCGTGGATGGACTCACGGGAAGACAGTACACCAGTTGCCGTCGTTCGCTGCGATCGAGCTGACCCCAGCGGGCTGGGCGAAAGGGAACTGGGATGCGATGGATGCTGGACATGAAACGTTAAATAATTTGCAATGGACAACGAATACCACAATCAAGCGGGTTGGACATACTGCATGTGTCCCATGAGACGTTATACTGGTGCGAGGTTCCAGCAAAGTTGGCGTCGGACCACACGGTCAGGCCCGCGGAGCAGCCGGTGGAACGCTTGCACTCCAGTGGAGCGGCGAGGCAAGTGGAAAGTATTGCCGTGAATGCGCCGAGATGGTGACTCTTCATCGTGACGAATACTGAGGGTGTGCTGTGCAGTACGCTGGAGTCTGTCGCGCGAACAGGGTGATGCGTGTCTTTGTATCACCGTTTCTCCTGGCTGGTGTACACTCGACTGGTTTTTTCGAATTCCGAACTACCACAGCACTTGAAATAGTTTTGGGATGCGGGAAGTCAATGATCAATAAGTCTGCATGGCCAGCGAAGACATGGCCCAAATAGGTGGCCCAGCACAGTTTAATACGATGGACAGAAGTCCCTCCTAGCCGTGCACGCCAACATCGACCTAACAACGTCGAGTCAGTCACCACGCATGCCCCCCCGCGACCAATTCCATGGTTCCAATGCGTGACCTATTACAGTTGGACGCAGCTGAGGCACGTTGGCGGCGTTGTGATTGTGATTGCCCCTTGGACCTGTCAGGCATGGTCTCTGCCGTGATTGGCTCCTCGCCGAAAAGGGGCAGCTGGCCGGGCGGCTAAACACCACGCCAGGTCCAATGACTGAGGAGCCAACGGGCCCGCACCGTACTTCCGATTGACACCTCCACCAGAGGTGATCATTCAGAGACACCTGCAAAAGTACGCAGTCGGTAGTTGGAGCCTGTCAGCCCCATGTTGAGGTGATTAGAATTGGCTTAGAGCGGCAATGGTTGCCATACTTTGCGGTGGAAGACGCTTGTCCTAATCGATTCCGATATTGATTTTGACAAAATGTCAGAGAGTAAATACGGCATTCAATCGAGCCCTCATATCTGCATACACACTGGCCGTGGTGTTGCACGCCGGTAACCGCAAGGCGATGAAGGGCCCATGAAGAAAGGTTGTGTCAGAGTCTCCGCAGCGCCCAGGATAGCTCGCCAGTCTTGTCTTGCATGCTTCATACACAACACGGAGTCTGCTTCGAGGAATGTTCCGTGACAGACTTCACGAAGGCAAGAAAATTCCAGGTAACTCTCGAGCCTTATGTCGCCTGCCTTGGTCGCGATGACTCGAAGGGTCTAGATCCTTTTCAGGCGGCTCAGCAAGAACAACTCTCCCCAAATGGAGCCCCATGTAATCCTCCGAGCATATGGAGAAGTTCAATAGAGAGCCTGAAGGCGAGTCGGAGCGTTAACAGCCTGTCGCGGTATCCAGAGGTATGGAGCAAGCACGGCTGTACAGCGTTGTGGATGATTTTGCAGGTCTTGCTTACAAAATCGACCTCTGAATTGGATTGGACTGAGTGTGACGCGCGTCTACTGGTTTGGTATTGGTTTCGAAGTATGAACAGAGGCACAATTGCCTACAGATAAGGTGAAGCACCTCCACGGGCAGCACCGCGAGCCCGGCCCGATATTGTGTTTCTTTTGACCATGACGACGATTCGCAGCCTATCGAGGGTTGTAGATAATGACGTGATTTCTGAGTATAATATTCAGACGACGGTGCCTCACTAGTTGGAGACAGCTTCGACCTTGATGTCAACCCTTTGACGGCACCGGAGACTAGACACGGCCAGACACTAAGACTTTTGGTGCGAATAGCGGCTGCTGAGACAACACTGGCTTGCAGAAGATTGAACAGCCATTATCTCAAGCCTGGCGTAGCGGGAATAATTGCAAATTTCTACAGCATCTGTCGTCTCTGGCTTCATGAAGAACGCTATTGTCATTCCAGCTTACCTAGGTAGTAGAGGAATTCGAAAAATACCAATAGTCTATGATATCCAGACAATCCCTAAGCTCTCGCATATGAGTTGTAGACGTCCCCATATTTTACGGATATATAGTTTGTTCCCTTTTGTTGCGGTGGTGAACTTGTTGAGTTGACCCTTGCTAGGCATGAAGGCCTATAGGTCAGAGGTCGCGAGCGACCCGGTCGAGTGTAACGGGATAGTGAGCTTTCTCATAGATCATATGATTTGATTCATTTCATATCATGTGGGCGAATTTCGCATCGGTAGTGATCTAATGTGGCTAGTGCTCAGCCTATTACTTTCGTTTCTTGCAATTTTTGCTAATAACTAACCAGTAACGCCATAAAGCTGGACTCGTAGCCGAACCCCAGTGCAACAAGATTGAGCGATTACAAAGACTTAGGCTTCCTTCTGGTTCAACAGCACTTCGTTATTGCCCGGTAATTTATGAAAAGGTGAAGCCAGATGCCTTGCTGAGCCCTTCTCGCATCAAATACTCCACAGTCCCCACAGTCCAATCCCGAATTCTTCTCTTTTCTCAAAATACTTCGCTTTGGCTCGGTTAGGTCTCAATTGACAATGGCGTCTCTCGCACCCACGACATCGAGTCCGAACCCCCAGGCCGGGGATTGTCACTCTGGCATGACAAACACCGGCGCTCATGGAGATACAAGTATGCAGCACTGGATTGGAGGGCTTCCACCTGAGCTCTGGTTGTGCATCCTCGACTATCTATGTCCTCACTGTCATGTTGATCCCCCGCTCAAGTCGGGTGCCGTCTTCGAGAAGTCTTATTACAAGGCAATAACCACAGAGGCTCTGCCTCGTGGATCAAGAGGCGATCTCATATCAATGACCTGGGCATGCAGAGGGCTACGAGACCTCGCGCAGCCTTACGTGTTTCATTGCTTCGATAAGTCAAAACAAAAATTGCCTCGCGCTGACGCTCAGATCGACTCACTGCGCCCAGCCGACGATCCCTACAGCCCCCTCGACCTCACCCTCCTCGACCTCAACGCCCTCGACCTCCCTTCCCTGGCAGGCCCCGACGGTCTTTCGCCCCCGGCTGTCGATCTCGTCGCCGACAAAGGGTCTGACTCTCAGGTGGGGCAGAAAAACGAGCCGGCTCCATTAATTCCCTTTAGAAGAGCTATATTCCGTCGCCCAGATCTTGCAAGAGCGGTCAGGGAGATGACGGCGTCTTCGACCTTCCGCGACAGAGTCGTTCTCTCACGCCTCGGCAATATCCGCACACTCAACTTTTGGATATACGGTTCCGCATTGGGGCATGTGAAATATAAGTCGAAACTGGTGGGTGACTTGGAAAATCTAAGCCACCTAGTGCTCAGGCCCGCATATAACGACGTTGTCGACATTGCTAAGGGGAGGCTCTGGCTCGAGAATCTGATGAAGGCCGCGCCTAAACTACGAAAACTGCGCTGTTATCGATTCACCGACTTCTCGTACAAGTCGCCCGCCAAAGACTTGGATTTCCCTCCCAGAGATGCATCCTTTGACTATGCGGGGCTGCCGGAAAATAAAATCAACAGGCTAGAGTTGCTGACCACATGGTTTCGTTTCCATTCCTTGAAGCAATTGTTGCAGAATTTCAAGTCGTTACGGGAATTCCGACACTCACACACGAAGCATCATCTATTCAACGCAACCGACGAGCTTGATGACGAAACAATGCGCCCAGTTGATGGCCACGATGGTAGTGACCCCCGAGAGCCCCCCTCCACCATACAAATTGCTGACTTTATATAGTTGTTACTCTCCTCAAACCTCTGAGAAAGCAGCTAGAGATGTTGGAACTCGATTTCAACCAGTACCCACAGTACCAATCCGGTCTGCGACCCTTTCGACCGATCGGATCTTTGGCAGGATTCTCAGCGCTGAAGACTGTCAGGCTGAGCCAGATGAGCATCGGCGAGCTTCCTGGGCTGCATTCCGACATTGACGTTGACATGCCGGACGACGAAGAATATTATGCGCATCTCGATGGCGTACGTGCAGCCACGAAGGACTTCTTCGTGAACTTCCTGCCTTGCAGATCGCTGCAGTCCCTCCAGATCGACCACTTTGACGAACTCTTCGACCTTGCGGTAGTCGAACTTGCTCGGCATGCAGGCCGTGGGGAGCTCCCCCGTCTGAAACACGTGAGGTTGCTCGGAGTGCATGAGTGTGACCTGAAAGATTTCGGTTACCCGGAGGACCAGCTGGGCCGATACCACGACCTGGAAAGCTTGGTCCCTGAGAGATCTCGGGGGGACGCAAAGGTCAGGCAAGCCATGTGCTGGGAGGATCGCGCGTGCGAGGCCGAGGACTTGTTCCATGGTGCTGGCGTGTTGTTCGAAAGAACGCAGTTGAGCTGGCCTGAAGGGTGCGAGGCGAAGTCCGAGGACCCCAGCGGCCGGATGGTGATGTACCCCCAGCCTATTTGCTGGAGGATGTGAGAAACCTGATTTTGGTGTGGTGAAAGATTTCTGGTGATGAAGGAACAGGTGACATGGCGATTTGCATCTCGGCCCTGATGTGATCGGTCATTTGACGCCAGCTTTATCTAAAAGAGACTTAAGAATTCTGGACAGAAGTAGAAGCAGTGTAGTTGTCATCTCAGTGGCCATTCAAAAGAAATCGGAGATTCGCACCTGTAAACACGGAGGGTACACCGGTACATTAAGTCCAAACGAACCCAAGGTAGAACACCCACTCCCACACCACACCTAGTCCCATAACACACCTACTCCCATAGCACCTCACACTTACCTACACCTACTACCTATAACTACTACCTACACCTACTACCTATACCTACTACCTATACCTATTACCTATACTTACTACCTATACCTACTATACCTACTACCTATACCTATTACCTAGGTACCTAAGCTTATTGCCTACGCCTACTACCTACGCCTACTACGGGGTGGGGTGATGTACCGGTGTACCCTCCGTTTTTGCCGGTGCGAATCTCCGATCTCATTCAAAAACCTCGAGCTCCTCGTCACCTCGTGTTGCCGCAGCTCCCACAACGTCTGTTTACAGCATTTGTTACGTTTCTCTTGACTTCGGAAGATACCACCCGTGAAACGAACGACATAACACCAATTAAGTGGGCCACGGCTTGCACGAATTCTGCGACCACGATACACAAGGAGGGCGTCAAGAGGCAGAATTTGCGATAATCATTTTGCTTTTAAAGATACTCGTTCGATCGTGCCTTGACGACCGGAGCCAACACATCAAATTTTATCGGAGGCAGGCGATGCGTGGCTGACATCAGACCATGACTGAATAAAGTTTACCGGTACCGTAATATAATGCTGGGGAAATGCGCTTGTTGATCCTTCTGGGGCTGGTCCCGGGATATACCTGGGCCCGTGATCATCGGCGCTGGCACATCTGTGGCAGTTGATGTGTCCATGGAGCCGACAGCCTGGGACCGACATCGAGTGACCGGCGGCACAGCATGGCCAAGAGGTGCATAGTGGACGGGCTGAAACGTGACAGATCCCGATGCCACGGTAGCGATACCGACGATACCGACGACACACGAGCATCAGTGTGCTGGGTGATAGGTCATTTAGGTATGCTTTGCATATCAAACAACCGACAGACTAGACTGGGGCAACGCCCTATGCTTGAAACATTTTCCCTGCACTGACTGCATTGGTGGGCTCAGCTCTCGGGCTATCATTGCCTCGAAGCCGCCCTGGCAGCCAGCCCCATTGGATTCAGGCTTCGTGGCAGGCCGTTGCTCTCTGTCCGGCATTTCCCCCTCGGCAGCCATGTCTCGATGGGGCATAGATCAACTGGGAAGGCCAAAAGCCTGTTCCCCCGCACGTGGTTGCATCCAAGACGGTCTTTACGGATTTCCCGACGGGTCCACAGGTTCAGTCTAGGAGGTTTGGGGACCTGCGTCGCCCCTCTCGGTCAAGGTTGGAGAAACATCTCCCGAGGCAGAAGGCCACAGTTGCGGCCCCTGGTCCCGCTAGGTCCTGGGGGTACCCTGGACCTACGCAGCTACCCCAGGCCCCGACGGTTAATGACTGGAGCCATTGGAGCAATTGGGTCTGGGGATGTGGGGTACACCTCCTAGAACTGGCAGGAACATGGGGTAGAAGGGCCGAAGCAGAAATCATCCTCGTCACCCCGTCTCCATAACTAATAATCCACAACGACCCCCGATCCAGTCACTCAACACTCCTCCTTCGCCTTTAATCGTCAACTGCCGCGATCGTTTCTCGACACTCCCTCCCTCCCCCTACCCACCCTCGAACATTGATTCCACTGCGCCCAGAGCGACGGAAACGACAAGGCGACCGACTGTCTGTTTAGTGAAAGTGAGGGGCAGAAGTCCGCCAGGACTGCAGTCAAGATGTTCTCCAAATCCTTCTGGAAGGGCCGCTCCCTGCGCACGTCGGACAAGAAGAGGACAAAGGCGGCCGAGTTGACTCTCAAGGAGTCGCTCTACCCAATCTTCCTCGTCACAATCCTCTTCTTCCTCTGGGGCTTCTCCTACGGCCTCCTCGACACCCTGAACAAGCATTTCCAGAATACCCTCGGCATCAACAAGGCTCGATCGTCTGGCCTCCAGGCCGCTTACTTTGGGTGCGTGCCACTCACTCTCTTCCTCCTCCTCCCCCACACTCTTGGCGCCCAGTGTGCTTCCCGTCACCATTCCCCACTGACATTATCTGGCCCATCAGCGCCTACCCCTTGGCTTCTCTTGGGCACGCAGCTTGGATCTTGCGCCACTACAGCTATCGAGCAGTCTTCATCTGGGGCCTCTTCCTATACGGACTTGGCGCATTGCTGGCCATCCCTGCCATCCTGAACCGCTCCTTCGCCGGCTTTTGCATCTGTATTTTCATCATCGGCAACGGCCTGGGGTCGCTCGAGACGGCTGCCAACCCGTACATTACCGGTAGGTACCACCTTGTCCTTGGCATCCGCCACCAGTCACCAACAGCATGGTATCAAGTGCTGACCCGAGTTCGTTGCAGTTTGTGGCCCGCCCAAATATTCCGAGATCCGAATCAACTTCTCCCAGGCCTTCAATGGCATCGGCACGGTCGTGGCCCCCGTCCTGGGCTCCTACGTCTTCTTTAACTTCGACGACACAAAGGCGCTGCAGAATGTGCAATGGGTCTACCTCGCCATCGCGGTCTTCGTCTTCATCCTTGCCTTCATTTTCTTCGTCTCGGACATCCCCGAGATCACGGACGCGGACATGGCATTCCAAGCAGAGGAGTCCCGGGCCGCGGAAGACAGCGATAAGCCGTTCAGGAAGCAGTACCGTCTCTTCCATGCCTCGTTCGCCCAGTTCTGCTACACTGGAGCCCAGATCGCCATTGCCAGGTAAGTCGAAGCCATGAGTGTACAAAGTGACAGCTTGCAATGGCTCCTGACGCCCACGAGACGTGCCGCTGATAAATATATCCCAGTTACTTCATCAACTACGTGACGGAGTCCCGCTCCAACACGGACGACGCCCTCGGCTCGCAGTTCCTGGCCGGCGCCCAGGGCGCCTTCGCCATCGGCCGTTTCGTGGGCGTGGGCGTGATGAACTTCGTCAAGCCCCGCATCGTCTTCGGCATCTTCCTGACGGCCTGTATCATCTTCGTCGGGCCCTCCATCACCCAGGGCGAGAACACGGGCATGTCGATGCTCTACGTCACCCTCTTCTTCGAGTCCATCTGCTTCCCGACCATCATGGCCCTGGGCATGCGCGGGCTGGGCCGCCACACCAAGCGCGGCTCCGGGTTCATCGTGGGCGGTGTCCTCGGCGGCGCCGTCGTGCCGCCGCTGATGGGCGCCGTGGCTGACATGCACAACACGTCGATTGCTATGGTTGTGCCCATGGCCTTCTTCATCGCCGCGTGGTCCTACGCGCTCGCGGTCAACTTTGTCCCCAAGTACCGCGACACGGCGGATGCTTTCACCGAGACCGAGGTCGGCCTGCACGGGCACCATGAGGGCGTCGCTGAGGACGGCAGCCTGGGGGCCGATGAGGAGAAGGCTGTTGTTACGGATCAGAAGGAGGCATCATAGTGCACTTCTCCGCGATGAATTTTCCGAGGCTGTCAAAAGGACCACGACATGAAAGTGGTCTTTTTGGCGGTTGAGCGCTTAGTACTTGATAATAAGTCCCGCGTATGCGTGAGGACTCGCTGCAAGAGTTTAAAGATACCAATCATTATTACGTTGAGATTCTACCGTTTTTGATCCGCTTCCAGCCAACATGCTTCAACGGCCATCGACATGGCTGTGAAACTGATTATAGCATAAAGTTGCAGGACTTCTGAAAGAGACCTCCGCTAGGGGTGATTCCTGTCTTGGCAGTGACCGCAGTGGATTTGGCGACATTACCTCGTACTGTTATCTAGAGGGCTTCATGCACACATGGCCTCCGGTCATTTGACTACAACTTCTCGAAGCATGTAGAAGTTTTGGAATCATGACGTTGTCAGTATTTATTTACACCATCGCAGCCTCGAGAACAAGGAGTCGGGTTCGCTTCGCCAAATTTGGTACCTCTCCACTGCGCCGCTTGAGGCTGTCGGCACCAATTGTGCCCGACTTCTGAGTGCTGGTTTACCATAGTAAATTACTAGCTCGCTTAGGGCCATTTGGGGCAAAACCAAAGGGATAAGCGTAGTTAGTACCGAACCCGAGTTGTCTTGTGAAGGACTACTCACTTACTGCCGATGCTTGAAAAGAACTTTTTTTTGCTTTCCAGGAAGATCCCCTGAACCTGCCTCTGCTGTGCTCGGTATGTCGCTGCGCGTGGCTTGCCCGAATACTTCTCGGCATTGCCTTATCGTGATAAGACGCCGTAGCAATTAGTGAACATAGGGTCCATCAATGGACTGTCGACATAGGAAAAGTATATCGCAGAATCACCCAACTGAGCGCATTTTACCTTGTATCAATATTCTTGTAGTGCATTTTTCGAAGAATTGATAAGAATTAGTGTAGGTGTAGCTGTCATAAAGTGGCCTGGTCGCAAGACTTTTGACGACTTAGATTCGGCCTAGTCTCAACCCCCCGCCCGCACCTCCTGCCGTCACACAGCCCGCTCCGTGTCCTACACGGCGTTCCCGTCGGCCGTCGGGAATCCTTCTATCTTCGCCGATAACTATTATCGGTTTTGGATACATCAATGTGATTTCCCGAAATCTTCTGTTCCGCTTCGATGAAGGCAAGCTTGGGAAATTGTTCTGGGTCGTTCCGGGTCGTCCTGAGATTACTCCAGAATTCTCTTTCTGCCACTATCTATATATTCTCCCGCCCGCAATGGCGTCTTCCGGTTTCCGTTATGTGCCACTCCTATTTTCACTTCTTATACTCTTTGACAAGACAACTTTGCTGTCTTCCATTTGTTCATACCGGCTGGTTGAGCGCAGCTGACCAGGGTCCCATACTTCCTCTTGTTCTTTATCTCTGTCCTACCAATAATACATAAGCAAAAGAGGCCTTCGTCACGAGCTGTGCTTGCACGATTCTAGAAACATGAACAGCAAGAAAACTGGACACGGGGTTATTGTCATACAGAAACCAAAGCCAAATCCCTCTTCCAGCACTTGACCAAAACCAACCCTGAGGAATCACACTACCTCAAATACAACAATTGAACTTACATTGATCTTCGATGTCTTTGTGACGATCAACGTATACTGCCCTTCTCTCAATGGCAAGTCTGTGCATTCATCAAAATTCTTCTGTGCAGGTCTGCTATCACTGTGGAGATGAAGCTGATTATCTGGTTAGAGCGTGTTAGGCATAGTTTGCAGAAATGAGTGTGGACTTACCGATCAGGGCCTGCCTTATGGGAGCCTGCGGTGGGGAGCTGCGGAGGATTACCACAATATGGAGAAATTAAATGAAATTGCTTTTCTACTAGGCTTTATAAGAGGGAGAATAATCTTTTTCACCATGGGGTAGCATTGCAATCTGGGGGACGTCAGTGCCAGGCTGGACTTATTAGAACTTGTAACTTTGAAAACAATGATAGTACTTATTGAAAGCCACATGCTAATTAGATGTATTGTATTGTAGTACACTTCAGGCTGATACAGCGGCTTTGAAAGAGAGGAGGTGTGACACTGATTACTTCTCAAGTATATAGTCCCGGTCCCTGTTTGGTCAAATGCAACTCGACCATGAACCCTTTTGATCGGCAATACATGGCTTCCCACAACGCAAAGACTTTCCAGCAACTTCAACCAAATCTGAACTTCGCGAAAGTACAAGAGCCTCCCTAGAACTCCTAAAGAGTGGCTAGGCAAAGTCCTAGTTCTCCAAGACCTCCCACTTATCACCATCGATACTATAAGAAATCGGATATTTACACTAGCAAAAACGGATAGTACACTGGTACATTAAAAGCACAAATAAACTAAGGTAGGAACTTACCTACCTAAGTAACTACGCCTTACCCATACTCTTACCCTCTTACTCTTACCCTCTTACTCTCTTACCCTCTTACTCTCTTACTCTCTTACCCTCTTACTCTCTTACCCTCTTACTCTCTTACCCTCTTACTCTCCCTATCCTACTCTTCTTATAATACTCTCCCATCCTCCCACACTCACTCCCATAATACTCACTCCCATAACACCCACTCTCATATCATTCACTCTTGTAGTAATATACCGGTGCACTATCCGTTTTTGCTGGTGCGAATATCCCTTTTCTACTATGAAGGCTTCCAGCTTCTTTGCCGAGGTTCGTAGGGAATCTCGAATTTTCCGCCCTGTGACCGAGACTGTTAGAATTCTCCTTGGCCGCTCTGGCTCCGGTGTATTTCTTACCAGCAACGCTCCCACGAAATATTCTAGCTGAACCAGTTTCTTCCCAGGCTCCACTTCGCCTTTCACGGAGAGGCGCATGAGTATAGATGATAACGCAAGGTAAAGCTCCATCCACGCGAGGTTGATACCACCACACTGTCGCGTCCCTTTGGAGAAAGGGACAAGGTATCTATCTAGCCTCTTCGAAGCTCCATATGGGCTCAGCCAACGAGTTGGTTGGAATGCAAACGGCTCTGGAAATAGTTCCTCATCATAATGCTGTACCGCTGCCGACATGCCGACAGAGGTGCCTGACGGGAGCGTGAGGGGTTTTCCTTTCACGTCAAGAGTATACCCGTCTTCTGGAACAATCCGCCACAGATAGCACGGAACGGGTGCCGCAATTCGGAGACCTGAATCGCTGGTTAATAGCCGAGACACCCGTCACGTAGATCAGCAACCTCGGACGTACTTTCTTTAAGACAGGCTGTAAGAAGAGGAAGCTGTTCAAGCACGTTAACTGGCGGGGCGTTGTATGGGTCCTGGAAGACAGGCTTGACTTCCTGATATAGCCTTTCCCACAGTTCGGGCTGTCGCGCAAGATAGACACAGGCGTAGAGCAGTGTTGTTGCCGTTGTATCAGAACCAGCGACTAGGAGCTCTTGCGCCTCCCCCTGCACTTCTTCAATACTCAGGGCAGTCGAAGCATTCTGGCTCATCAGTGTATCGAACATGCGGTGCGTATTCTGGTCGGCTTTGTAGCCCCCGATGCACTCGAAGGTCCACTATCTCTATGTTAGCTGAGCCGGCAGCTGAAAATGTAGGATCCTTGTCAGTAGGTACCTTCTGAAAGTCAATCAGGTTTTTCGACACTGGAGACAACCGGTCGATCATTGGGATGCGAGAGAGAGTGAAGACACCTGGAATACGCATGAACTATAACTTGCAATTAGACCCAAGATGTAGTTGTGGACTGGGGGGGATGATACTGTACTTACCCGGTAGAAATCAGGTATCGTTGATTCTAGGACTTTCACCATGGTGGAATCGAATCCGGGTTCGTCAAGACTGTTGAGGCAGGTCCCAAAGGCGAAATCCGAGATGATATCCATCGTCATGCACCTCCAAGCAGCGAACATGTCCACTGCTTTACCGGCTTTGGATGCAGCCTCCATACCAGCAAGGGTCTTATGCACCTTCTCCTCAACCAGTGGGCGGAGACCGCCCACATTTTGGCGCGAGAGCAGGGCCATGGTGTCCTTGCGGCGCGAGGCATGGAATTTCTTGTTCCTGCGTAACCTCAGGCCAGACAAATAACGCCCACCAGTCTCGTGGGTTGGCAAATCCCAAACTCACACTGAAGTCGTGGTTGTCTGTCCGCTGTAGGTGTTCGGGAAGGATTCGTAAAAGGACGGGTCTTTCAGGAACTTGGAGCCCACGCGGTAGATGACATCGTATTGCCGGGGGTCGTGGACGACGACGCGGTCGGGTCCCACGCAGATCACGTCTGGCCAGCCGTGCTTTTTCTGCAATGCTTTGACTTTTTCCGGCAGCGCTCCTCTGAGCTCATAATAATAAGCCCACCAGTTGGTGATAGCAGCAAGACGTGGTCCCGGAATCCCGGCCAGGGGGTGAAACCAAAGTCTGTAAAAGGTTGTGCCAATTACGATAATTACGGTAGCCAGGAGTGCGCTCTGGACAAGCAATCCGTGTTCTTGTGATGCAAGCTTCAGTTCGTCAAAGTTTTTGAACGCCATATCAACGAGTCCTATTTTTTGAACCAATGGAAAGAAATTTGATGACAAATATGTCAACTCAAACCTCATGTGTCCAGACAGGATTATGTATTCCGTATAAGCATCGCTCTGTAAGTAAGTAGGTAGCCATGACCGAGCGGACTGGCGGGATTCTCATCGGCCCCTTATCTCCGCGCTTCCCGGACCCGCTTCCCGGACCCACTTCCCCGGACTCGACGTGCCTGCGTCCCGCGTCGGGACGCGGGAGGATTCAGCTTATCTCCTCCCCTGCCAAAGGCGCAATCGTCTTCACGTGCTTTTGCTTGTGCACCGCGAGATGAGTCGGACACCAGAGGATCATCGCCCTCGAAAGAGGCTTCGTGTGCCTGTCGCCTGTCGCAGCTGTCGGGGCCGGAAATCAAGGGTATGTCGAGAGACGGCGTCATTCTCTACTAGTAGAGCTCCTGGTTAGCTAATGCTCTCCATCTCCGATGCTGCAGTGTGATGGCGCCCGCCCGAGCTGCCAGCGATGCGCGACCTTGGGAGACACCTGTGTCTATGAACAAACTCCAGGCCGCAGTGTCGGCTCATCGTAATGGCTGCCCAACACGCTTCTCAGAGCTAGACTTGATATCTGACGGCTGGCAGACGTCCCGACCTCAATGTGTTCCACCGACTAAACGCCATCGAGGAGAAACTGGAGTCCGCCTCATTCGCCTCCAGCAGCGACCGACCGCCCTTTAACCGCTCGTACATAGAGGCCGAACATCCCGGCCAGGGCTCGTCCAGCACAGAGTCGCCATCATTCGGGGCCGGAATTCCATCCTCCAGCGACCTCCCGGACAGTGTCGATGGTATGGGGACTATTGGACTGGCAGACGGTGGTGAAGACGAAGCATATTTCGGTAAGCAGTTTAAGTCATCCCACCGATGTATATCTGCATGCTGACTTGTTCGCGGCAGGCCCTACGTCCAATATTGCCCTCTTACAACGCATCACGAAAGCCTCGGCCTTGTTGCCAGGGGTGCGGGCTTCAATAGATACCCGAAGAAGAATCCCGCGACATATGTCCCAGGGCCTTGATTCTGAACACCAGTCTCAGTCCAATGATCACCAGTTCTGGCCACTGAGCAACCACTTGACGAACGTGGTTCCTGTCCCTGATGCGGTGAGCATCGACAATATCCATGAGTACTTTGACACCGTAGGGCTTTGTTTGCCTTTCTTACACGAAGACTCATTCATTGCTACCTACGAACAAGCACGGCGAGACGAATTCAGAAACGTCCGAAGATCGTGGCTGGCCCTGCTATACATGGTACTTGCTCTGGTGAAACAGTCCAGCAATGCCACCTCTCCATGCGACAACGCCACCGAGATCTCAGAGGGTTACTTCCAAAGGGCCATGACCCTGGCAGTGCCAGAAGCCATAGTGGGCGCGAGCCTAGAAATTGGTAGGAGAGATATTTCTGTCATGGTTTTCCCTGCGCTCACGCGGACGCAAACAGTGCAGCTGCTTTGTTCCATATGCGGTTACCTCCAAGGGTCATCGAACTCGTCGCAGGTGTGGACGTTCCACAGCTTAGCTGTCAAGGCGGCTGTACAAATCGGCTTGCACTCGGGTCACGCCCCCAGTACATCGACACCGCTGCAGTACGAGATGCGCAGACGGACTTGGTACCACTGTGTGATACAGGATGCGTGAGTGGCACTGTTATACCCGCGCGTTGCGGACAATGCTGAAATGGGTTTGTAGTTCGCTCAGTGTCACGTTCGGCCGCCCACCCTTGATCGGGAGTTCCACGTTGAAGCGATATTCCCCATTTGAGGTCAAGACCGTTTCGCCTCCCGCCAATAGAAGCCACGCAGCGATGTCGGCGAGCCTGTGTAGCCACCAGGCCTTGATGTAATTACCGTCACTGCTGCCCCAAAAGATTCAGGATAGTGCTGACGCTGTAGATCGCTATCCGACATCATCTACGACGTCGTTTCCTCACTCTACAACGACAACACCGGCTCGCCAAAGACTCTCAGCCTGACCGAGACCCTAAGCCAGAGTTTCAGTCTATCCTGCAAGCTCTCCGAGTGGTGTGATACCGTGCCCCTGGACCTGCGCCCAGGGAACGCATTCGAAAAGCGATTCAACAGCACCCCTGGTTTCGAATCACGAGTTCTACGGAATCTTCTAGGCTTTCGATATTTCAGCACTCGAATCCTCGTCTACCGCCCGCTGCTCTTTCGGTTCCTAGATTTCGACGCCGAAGACCCTCACGCCGAGAGAAACCTGGCACTTTTGAAAGGACCTGGGGTCCTGCATCTGAAGGAGAGCTTAGATATATCCTGCCAGGTTATCTCTCTTGCCAGAATCATAGTCGATGAGTCCACTAACGAGACAAACTTGTGGGGGGCATGGTGGTATACCACTTATTACAGTGCGTATCCCACTCCTAGTTCCCTTTGTCATGACTGACAGTACATCCCATAGCATTTAACGCGTCCCTGATGCTATTTGGTGCGCTTCTCATATCAAAACGTCCACAATTAGAGGCGTCATTTCCTTTTGAGAATGCCACGATCTGGCGATCCCACCTAGAAGACGCAGTTGAGGTGCTAGCTCGAGTCGATAACGGCATAAGAATGATCACGCGCTGCCGTAATTGCCTAAAAGGCCTCATCGACCTTTACGACCGGTCTACTGTATATTCAGGCAGCCTTGGAAGCCAGCCGGACGTTCCCCAACTGGACTTCACATCCCCCTGGTCAGCCATGCTGACCGAATGGAGTGAATCACAAAATTCATTTAGCGGCGGAGCCTTCCTGAACGAAAGTCAAGACTTTGGTTCTGGGGCCGAAGCTAATGCTGATCCTATTGGCACGTTTCTGTTTGGGTCCGACTTTTCATCACTGAATGGGCTCTGAATGACTTGGCGTATGTAATAAATTCTTATATCTCACAGGGAGTTCAGATGGCAATGCTCCGACGGTATATGTACCTGAAAAGTCTGTATCCTTGTGATGTGGATGTTGGTGTACTTTGAGCAAGGATATACCATGGTCACAATTGTTTTCTTTGCATGAAAGGAGAACTATTATTAACGTGCTAGCCTTCTGCATCCGTCTCAAGAGGCGCGCAACGTTCCCGGATGCCCGTCTTCATCACTGCTGTCCACCCAATTGCCGTGAAGTCCGGCACGGAGAGTGAAGGGGAGCCTCACCAACGCCACCTCCTTCGAAAAGTCCCTGGTATCCAAGATCACAAGCTCACTCACCATCTCATCATAATTATTTAGCAATGCCATTATGAAGCCGTCGCCTTCAGGAGCATCCGAATTCCGCGGTGCGAAGACGACTTCTTGTGCAGCCTTGCGCGGGCCAACAAAATACTTCTTATATTCCTTGGTATGGACGTTGAGGGCGCCAATGGCGTTGAACGGAGGAGCACCTAGCATCAGCGAAGTTGCGTGATCAGCAGCTGAGAACGGATCAAAGAAAATATTGGACTTGTCAACGGTTACTCACCACCCATGCGAGGTCCAATAAATGCAAAGTCTGTCCCTGCATTCATGTCCTCCAAGCTGAGGAACACCCAAGAATGTCGCGTCAAAGCCACGCGATCGTCGATTCTGGGGAATTCACTACTTTCGGTCGACAAGAGCATCTCTGGCTCCCCCAGGTCGAGATCCTCGTTGTGATAATTGATCTTGAAATTGACAAACATTGCCGGGGCTTCACCTGGCTTCGGCGCAACCCCGTTCTTGTCCGGCCACCAGAAGAAGGCATTGCCCTTGGCATAGGCCATATGAAGGTTGATGGTACCGTCAGCGTCTTCGTAAGCGTTTGCAACGTGCCCTGCGAAACCGTGAGGTGCACGGAACCACTACGGCGGTGTCAGCTCGGGCGGCCTCGCCCACGACTCCAAGCCCGTGGGGCGACTGGACCATACCTTGACGTCAGTGCCTTTTGCACCCCTCCGCGGAAGGACTCCGATATACATTGGGATGTCATTTTCCCACTGCCAGTGGTCTCCCCCGGCCTTGAGTCGATCAAGGTCGCACAGGAGGGGGATTATGGGGAAGAGAACCTGACGGAATTGTCAGTTACTAGACCACGGACGGATAGTTGGATAGTTGGACAATTTCTAACATAGTTGTCCGTGACTGCAAAATCATGGATCATGCCGCAAACGGGCGCGACCAGCCAGACCTCTTCTTGTAAGCGTCCTTGCTTATTGAAAGTGTAATAGCACACGTCGTTGGTGGCGTCACCCTTGG
Organism: Diaporthe velutina; assembly: GCA_038088505.1. Taxonomy (NCBI): domain Eukaryota; kingdom Fungi; phylum Ascomycota; class Sordariomycetes; order Diaporthales; family Diaporthaceae; genus Diaporthe; species Diaporthe velutina. The sequence goes on along the minus strand of JBBWSJ010000114.1, from coordinate 12,075 downwards.
CTTCGTATCCGAAACATATCATTTCACGGGTGACTGGGTCAAACTTTGGGTGCGCTGTGAACGTTAGGGAAGGGAGCTGACCGTCGAAGTTGTACAGGCCGAGCGTTTCCAGTGTGTTTGGGTCCATGGCATACGGGGGCGAGTCTTCCTTGAGTGCCAGAAGCTTGCCATCCCAGTATACAATGTTGGTGTTCGCAGTGGACCGGATCTCGAATTTAACCAAGTCCGTATACTTGTTGCGGTACTTGCCTAGCTCTGTCGTGTCAGCCATGGGCCACATTTTGGACATGGAATCGTCTTCTCTGACCTAGGAGGGCCCTCCGGGCTTCAGCCTCGCGTACGAACTTTTCGGTGCGAACATAGCGCTGCTTAAAATCCACGTGGCCGTTGGAAATCCGGAAGGCACTGATGTTGCCATCGCCATTGAACCACTGTGCCCCGTCAGCGTACGAGAACCGTTTGAATCGGCTCAGACAGGAAGCATGACCGACTCACCACGTTCTTATCGGCATAAGAAGGGAACTGCGGCTCGGGCATGACTCGGTAGAAGGTACCATCTATCTCCTTCGGGATCTCGCCGTAAACTTCGAGGTTGTTGACTGAGCCCTCGAACCGCACGGGCCTGTGAAAATCAGCTTCCCACGGGGGCTGGGAGGAGAAGTGGCGTTCTACCTTGGGCCAATCCTCTTCGTTCGTAGGGTAAAGGCTACTCCAGCCGTTTTGGACGCTATGGCCCAGACCATTTCGAAAGTGACCAGCCATTGTTGATGAAGATGGGATGCGCGTGGCTGAGTGATAGGATTGATACGGTTGGACGGCCGTATCTGTACTACTGACATCTCCAACCCAACCGCGGGCTCCTCATCTCTTTAATATTAGGCACTGAAACGGCACAGCAGGGATCCGCCACGCTGCGTCTTAGTCTACCTCTGTTAGAATGTCTACCGGTACGTTCACATAGTCGGAGTTAGGGTATGCTTCCGAGTGGCGGGCCGGAGCGGCCCGGAGCGGGCATCTCCAATTTGACAGGGTCCGAAAGCGAGCTCCTCTTGCTCGCTATCGAGCCTTGTAAAGAAGCGGGCCGGACGGATGCAATCCTGGGCCTGCTCACTCTGTGCCAAACCGTCTGCTAATTATAAAGGTATGATTCTACAAAGCCTATATATGACTCTATGCACTGCTTTTCTGGCGTGTAGCAGCCAACAATCGCGTCTAATTACATCTTTCGTCTCAAGAAACATCAAACCCATTCTGTACACAATGGCTGACCAGAAGTCCACTCGCGTTTTTGGCGCCGGCCCGCGAATTTTGCCTCCAACCTTTACTGAGGAGCGCTTTGACAAGGTTCTGGACGACATTGCCAAAGCCATTGGCCCTGAGAATGTGTCTCGCGATGGGTGGAATGGTAACTTGGAAGGTCCTAAAGGCCAGGTCAATTATGGCGACATTTGGCCTTTGGCCGCGCCTGATGAGCACCAGCCCAGCGCGGCCATCAGACCCGCGACTCTTGAGAAGCTACAGCAAGTCGTGAGAATTGCAAACGAACACAAGCTTCCGTTGTGGACGGTTTCGCGAGGCAAGAACCTAGGGTAAGAAAACCTGGAGTGGACTAAGCAGGCAACGAATACTGATTAGACTCGACCATTTACAGTTACGGAGGCTCAGCTCCAGTTGTCAAAGGAACGGTGGTTCTTGACTTGCATCGCATGAACAAGATCATCGATGTTAGCGAGGAGTACGCCTATGCTATTGTGGAGCCCGGCGTTTCCTTCTTTGATCTTTACGACCACATACAGGCAAAGGGCTACGATTTGTGGCCGTCTTGTGCCGCTATTGGGTGGGGTTCTGTTCTAGGTAACACTCTTGAACGAGGCATGGGCTACACTCCCTACGGGGAGCACTCACAGCAGCAGTGTGGCATGGAAGTACTTCTTCCAACCGGCGAAATTATCAGGACTGGGATGGGAGCACTGCCGAACAGTCCGATGTGGCCTCTGTTCAAAGGGTACGTGAATTCAATACCTGCTTGGTGGTAGCTTCTGACATTTCGAAAGTGGTTATGGCCCGGGCATTGATGGCCTTTTCTACCAGTCAAACCTGGGTAAGTCCTATGTCCACCCTTGCTAACGTCGGTACTAACGCCGCTGATAAGGAATTGTAACCAAGCTGGGCATCCACCTCACGCCAGCCCCGACTCATTTGCTCAGCTGTGAGGCCAGTGTCCCGAGAGAAGATGACCTCGAGGCTTTCGTTCCAATATTGGCAGGGCTCCAGCGTGAGGGCATCGTCCAAAACCACGCCTCGCTCTGGAACCACTGGCGCCAAGCTTTTGCCAGCGGGGACAGCGAGGCCATTCAAGCCGTAACTGCAGCTGGCCTGAAGGGAGGATGTACCTCCGAGTCCGAGCTTCTCGAGCTCCAGAAGCGAAAGGAGTGGGGATGCTGGACGGCGGGATTTGCAATTTATGGAGCCTCCGAGGAATCGGTCAATGCCCACCGAGCCTTGGTCGAGCAACGATTGCCAAAGTGCCGGGAGCGCGTCTCGAAGTCACCACCTTTCGAGGCAAAGAAAACAGACCCATCAAAGCTCGAGATATGCCACCGATCCCGATACCATACGACGGAAAACCTCACCTGGAAGCGCTGTCGTTGACGGATATCCGTGGCAACGGAGGTGGGCACTTTTCCTTTGCACCCTTATTCCCCCCCGGCGGACCTTCTCTGCAGAAGTGGTTCAAGACGGCGCGGCAACAGATTGCGGCAGCCGGTTTCGACGCATTTGTCGACTTCCATGTGTACGGACGGTACGTTATCGGCATCGTGCTGGTTGTATATGCATCTGGTGAGGGGCAGCGGGCGCGAGACTTGTTTACTGAACTCGTCGAAGAGGCGAAGGCAGTCCACGGGGTTGCCGAGTATCGCAGTCATGTCTCATATATGGACCACGTCAGAAGTCGGTTTGACTTTGGCGATGATGCTCTGGGACGGTTCGTGACTCGCTTGAAGAACGAGCTTGACCCAAATGCCATCTTGTCACAGGGAAAGTCTGGGATTTGGGGTAAACCAAAAATCTAGATTCTAGAGACACAAAAAAAATGTTTCTCAGTAGTATACCGCCCTACCCTCGAAAAACTATAGACAAAGGGCGAGTGCATAATTGTTAATCTGCTGCTAGAGTCGGGCAACGTTTGTAGCCTACACATAAGGATCTCGCACCACGTATAATTTGGCACTATTTAATCAATAACAATGCCACACGCAGTATCCAGACATTTGAGCAATATTAATTACAAGGCTGCATTCAACACTACACATTTATGCTGTATGCCAAGTCTTCGTCATTCTGTATCGAAATATCCCTTCCAATGCATTTTACCTCGTCAACTTTTGACTTGAGCAGCGCTGGTACTGGAACATGGAAAAGCTGGTTAGCGGGCGCACTTCTGAGCGTGTGCAGGGTTTCCCAATGACCTGTTCTGCGAATGGCAGAGGATGGGATAGCAACTAGTGGATAGCCTGTCCTTACGGCAGGAAAGAGCTGAGTAGTCCACATAAGTGTTTGAGGTGGATCTCCTTAAACCCCTTTCGATGCTAGATTCGTATTGCGTGAAGCTGCATCTGTATACCTGAACATAAGAAAATCGTTGATATTCAACTATCCTGTTATGCTGGTGTGCGCGGTGGTTTTCGGGCGGACATGTATCTGGATAGAATTCCTGAATGAACTGGGTGCAGACGAGGTTTATGGCGTTGTCTATGGTGGGGACATATCAGGTATGGTACGCCAGTAAGGGGTACGTACCAGCTATAGTACACCATTCAGGGGTACGTACCGTTTGTAGTACACCAATTCTGAGGAGTAGTGATTGGAGGTGGTAGGAAAAGCGGCAGAAGGAGACAGCGTTTCGCTTGCATCATGGCATTACCAGTCGATGGGGATGACCGGTGGCAGGGGAGGCCATACGTCTGGCCCGCTGAGGGGGGTTCCTTCTGCATTCTGCACTCAGAACTGAGCCACACGCCCACTTCGAATACAAACAACCGCATATTGCGGCTGAAAGTGGCAGCCAGAGATGAATGGGCTCAGAACGAACCGAGCAGTAATACGTGTGATGCGGTCCGGGATGCCGCTTTTGTGATTGGCTATGTCAGCCGTGCCGCACCGGCGGCCTCGTAGGCCCTGAGCGGTACCCGATCGGCGAGCCTCGCAGTACCCTTCCCAACCGCCGGACAGTGATTAAATATCCGTATACCGGGGTCCCCAAAGGCTCTACAATCCCCGGAAGTCAGCCGAGGTTTCCAAGATATATCAAAATAGGCAAAAGCTCGCGTGTCTGAGCATGAATGTTGGTAACCTTGGTTCTGTCCCGATGGCCTTTGTCGAGCCGAACAGAGCCAATAGAGAGGCTCGAATGTGCGGGAACTTGTGGATCGGGTGGCACTATCTAGGGGCGCTGCCGCATGGTCTGGCCAGCCCACGATCCAAGCACGGCGGATCTCGTCCCTGGCCGGCCCGATTTTGCTGTGTCCACAGCGTCGCTTGACGACCTTGGAGGAGGTTCTCCGTGCTATTGCCGAACTTCCCAACTCGCACTAGCATCAACCGCACCAGGCATAAGGCATGCATGATAAATAGACGAGAACGAGCAACCAGGGCAAAAGGCAGATTTCGGAACAGATCGGCATTCCTTAGTCTTGATCAGGGGATCATTACCTCACCATGCTTCCGCGGAAGGACTGACAGTGGGATGTCGCATCTCGAATCTGCGCAGGGTTAGGCGAAGGAATGCCAAGGTGGGGAGATTGAAATTCATTTTTACAAGCTTCTCCCGCACCTGATCTGTGCCGGAAACAAGCTCAACGTCCCTGTCTCCAAGGTCTTGGTTCCAGCGCATCACCAGCATGCACCAAGACAACAGCGCCGACCGACACTGGCGGCTCCCTGGCCTACGGCTGCCGGATCCTATGCGGCCGATCGATGTCCATCCCGACATAGACCACATCACCGTAAGTACCAAGGACGCCCAGAGGGCTGGCCTGGGTTCCTGTGCATCACCCCATTGTCCATGTTCACCCTGCTTACTGCTACACAGGACCGGCACGAGCGGGAGATCGCAATTCTCCGCATTCTCGACTCGATTGGTTTCAACTGGCCCGTCTTCTGCGCTGTTGCCATTGGCTTCCTCGCAACGTCATACAGCCTGTTCGCCACAAACTTTGTAAAACCAGCGCTCCTCTATGTCTACCCGCCGAGCAATGAATCGAGGCAGGATATAGGAGAAGTCCTCGACCTGACGACCTTAAGCTCTACCCTGGTCGGCATGATTGTCTTTGGACACTTTGCGGATCGAGGTTCGTCCAACCCTCAATAGTTAATAATAGTTAGAACCATCTAACATCATTTCTCTCCCGCGAAACCAGGCGGGCGGAAGAAACTCTATGGTTGGGAACTCATCGTCCTAATACTGGCGACGGTTGGACTAGTCTTATCCTCCCAAGGATTCATGAGCCAGGGCGCAGATGGTCACACGGAGTCCTCCATGAGTATTTATGCATCGATCATCTTCTTTCGCTGTTTGTTGGGCTTCGGTATCGGTGCAGAGGTGAGTTATCTAATACCTACCACCCTCCCGCAAATCCAGATATATAGGCTAATACTGTCTTGCAAGTACCCGGTCTCGGCCGTTATAGCAGCTGAATTTGCGTCTACTGATACTAGGGCAGTCGTGATGGCTTCAATCTTCCTAATGCAAAGCGTCGGTCGCTTCCTAGCAATTGGCATCGGCCTAGGCTCTTTGCGCAGCGTTATGCACCAATACGACCTACAAATGGATGAGCCAAATATTGGAGCAGCCGAAATCAAAGCCAAAGTGGTTATCGATATTGTCTGGCGAACTGTTATAGGAATGGGCGGCGTTATTGCACTTATTGCTGTTGGCCTTCGTCTTACCATGCCTGAATCGCCCAGGTATTACTCCGGGATCCTGAAAGACCTGCGAAAGGCAGCCATCGCGGTGAAACAAGCCGGTGGGGATCTCGATGAAACAGAGCAACGCCTGGACACATCTTTCTCGCTGGACTCTCATCGAACCTACCGCAAGGATGACGACGAGCCGACGCCATGGTTCAAAGCCGCTCAGAGATACTTGAAGGACGGCGGTTGGAAACCTCTGTTGGGAATCTCGAGTATATGGTTCCTTTTGGACGTATGTTTCTATGGGACCAGCTTGGACAGCCCAGGCACATTGAATGTCCTCTGGCTTGAGACCCAGGTGTTCGAAACAACCGGGCATTTCATGAACGGCACCGTGTCCGTGTCCAACGCAACTCTGCCGATTTGGAATGCCGATCCAGCATTGCCCAATGCTACCATTCAACGGGCATTGAACGACAACGCGGTGCGAACTTTATTGCTGTCCTCGATTGCGTCGCTGGCTGGGAGTTTGGTGGCCATCCCCATGGTCCACTATGCAAATCGTAGAAAATTGCTGATCTACACATCTGTCGCGCTGTCACTTCTATTCATCGCTACAGGAGCTAGCGTTGTGAGGACGTATGCCGCACCAACGCATTACCTTAGCATGGTCTTCTTCGCCCTGGCTCAGTTTATGTTCAACGTTGGGCCCAACACCCTTACGTTCATCATCACGGCTGAGGTGTTTCCCACCGTTTTCCGCGGGTCATTCTACGGGATAGCTGCTGCTTCAGGAAAACTGGGAGCTATCTTGATCAGGGCGATTGTGGCTCGCACGGGCGATGGATACCGGGCACTCGTGGCATATTTGTTCGTGTTCAGCGTGATTATGCTCGCGCTAGCTTTCATTGCATTGCTCCCGGGAGCCCTGCCCGAAGTCCAGAAGGATATTCGGAAAGGCTCGAGGCAACGTGTTCCTCCCAGCCCTCCGTTGGCCGCTATGGATTATGCTCCGCCAAGCACAGATACTCGTGTCGGGCACTCGTGGGAAAGTTGCCTTCCGAGGTGGAAGAGCAAAGCCCTCGAAGACATTGCGCGTTATCCATCACCACACGACGAGTTTGCGCTGCAGCGAGAGAGCGATACATCAACAAAGGAAACCAATACACCAATCGGATAAGTTTGTTGAAGGAATGTCTATGCTCTAACTTATCAAGATACCTTATTTATTCCCAAAATCCAGATTTCCGTGAGATACACCTTGTCATTTTGAGCAATGCCGGCAAAAATAAGCGGAGCTGAGCTATTGGCCCAGGGTCCTAGAATGAGGTCGCGTAAGCCTACCTGACATTGCGAATGCCCAATGGCAGCATTTCCCGGTGCGATCCATGGCAGCTGCCGAGTGATAAAGTGGAAGGAGATGCCGCATCTTCGTGTGGGGCTCCTTGCGCAGTAGATCAACAAGGCAGTAGCAGCGCGGCCAGGCTGGCTCTCCGGATCACTGTCATTTAATGCTGCATAAATTGACCTACCTCACCAAGGCATACCGACAATTCAACGCCCTTCGCAACATGCTAGTTCCCCAGAGATCTACACTGGGAGTCGTACCCCTTGCTCAATTATCATGTTGAAACGGAAAAGGAGGCCGTATCCCAGGTTCGTGGACTTGTCTCTGATGGACGGTGCCACGCTGAATCCCTCTAGGCAGCGTCGGGACAACGGGCTGTGCGGTGTTTGTCTCTTCCCACTGAACGCCAGCGTATGGACTTCGAATTCGGATACCAATGAAGATCTCAAGTACAACCCTGTGTTATCGGCATTGTATACCTCTAACGCTGGGTCTTTGAGCGTTTACTACTGTATGAAGGGACCGCCTACGGCTTTAAAAGAGCCCGTATACGGATTAAGAACGAAACCACATAAGTTGGAATGGCTGTGCTATTGGGCACCAGGACTACCTTGAACGTGGCTTTCACTGTGGTGTGATATCTTACAGTTCATCTCTCTAACTAAATGCAGCTGCATCCCATGTCAACATTTGAGACTATGATGGTGTCCACACAATGTAATGTGCCAAGTCTTTACCCGTGCAGTACCACAATGTCGCTCCAATACAGTGAACTTGCAAGCCTCCAATTTGAGCAACGCTAGTACATTTATGAGCCTCATTCATGAAAAACGGAGATTCAAATCTACATAAACGGATAGTACATCCATACATAGTCATATAATGTTGATAAATAAAGGGCGAGTGCTGTGAGGGCACGGCTACATAAGCTACACTGGAGGTCCAGAGGCGTTCTGGATTGTTCTGGCATTTTGGTAGCTGTAGCCATAGTGTAGCGGCGTAGGCGCCGTCTTGAGTGCGTAGTTGTCAGTTTGCTGTTAGAGTTGGGCAACAGTTGCAGTCTGAGGAATCTCGTACTACGCATGATTCGGCACTGGTCAACCATTAACAGTGCCACACGCAGTATCTTGACATTTGAGCCAATATTAGTTACAAGGCTGCATTACACAATAAAGCTAAAAGATACTACATTTTCATATTATGTAAGAACAGCTGACATTCAGACGTCAGCTTTTGAGCTGGACTTGGTCTGCATAGGTTTAGTACCCCTGCCATAGGCATAAATGCCGCGAAAGGGTCCTGGAACATGAGCGGTAAAATGGGGCACCCAAATAGAACAGGTGCCACGTTCTGCCAGAAAGAATAGGGGTGCTACGGCGTGAGGTACAGAATTCGAGCACATAAGAGCTGATGGCAGGAGGTATCTGAAAAACGGACGATATTTGTGTTCTTATTCTCAAAGTAATCGAAGGTTGAGCTCTGAGCGGAGAGTCTGAATCGTGGAGCTATTCGGAGACTGTTAAAATCAGCCGGCAGAAAAGGACTGCCCATATAACCCATCGCGAATAATCACCACACCTGGCAACGACAGTTAGCCTTGGCATGTTGGTTGAAATCAAACCAAAACTATGTTTCTAGCGAAAACAAAGGAGTTCCGAGAGCTGGTAGCTCTTAAGTTGAAGTGAAGCAAGGCCTAGAGGGGTGGGTGAAGCAAGCCGCCTACACTGCTTCATTGCCGCACAAATATGCGCTCCTCGGCTAAGGAGCTTCCTGAAAGGGATTAAAACGGTCTCCCATGGCTACTACAAAAAAAAAGCCATCCTTCTGTGCAGACCAGTGACGCTATGTACCAAAATCTCGAACCGCAAAGCCTACTCCGAGTGATCGCGGTCCGACTGAACAAGTTGGCTGCTTCGGATGTGTTCGCTCAGTATTTGGTAGCAGCGGGGTATCCACGACACGGCCAATTGACGATCGGCGATCAGCATTGTATCGTCGTACGAGAGTTATGGGAGAGTATGACTGGCTCTTGATTCGCGCAAGATGCATGGAGGAGCGTTCCCAACATCCAATCGGACGTTCGTCTAGCCCGAGCGGCTCGTATCTTCTTTCCAGCGGCTAGGGATGTGACTGACCCTCGCCCCTCTCAGCAGCTGATAGCATGGCGGTCCCTTTATCAACTTTCCACGAGACAATGCAAGCACTTAACTCGTCCAGATGTCATCAGCCCTTCACCGGTCAAGTAGTACAGACCAAGACGCATATGCGTCGCACAACGGCGACAAGGAAAAGTCCCGCGCAAGTCGCTGTCGAGTCCTGCAGTGTCAATGTTGACCCTATCAGCAAATCCTTGATGCTCAGCAAAGTACAGATTATGTTTTTACACTTCTCTTTCTGTATGTAGTCCTTTTGCTGCAACGAGTGGCTGAGTTGCATATGGCTTGCATATTTATGACTGCCATTGGCAGTGTAACAATAAGCACTACAGCTCTAGGATGAACTGGCTCCGAATGTGTAACAATACTGAATATTTAAGAATCGATGCAAGACAGGCTTGGACGAGTTCAAAGCAAGCCAAGTTACCCTCGAATTCGATCCAGAATGAAGTTCTTCAGCCTTAGAAAAATCTTTCGCCGGCAAGGTTCGGCGGGGCCTTCTCAGCATAACGATATGGAGGAACAGAAACCCTCAATCCCTCTACCCTCTCAGCATGATGATGTGGAGGAACAGAAACCCTCAATCCCTCTGCCCTCTCAGCATGACGACGTGGAGGAACAAAAACCTTCGGTCCCTCTTCCGATTGAGATCTCCAGTCTCCCGGCCTGGTTTATTAACAACTGTGTTAAGACACCGTCAGAACTTGACTCCGTTTACATTCCTTTGGTCGTTAGTAGATCAGACCCTCTCAAAGCCCAAACCCCAACTCGCGAATCGGTCCAGTCAAATATTGAGGACAATTTGTTTCAAGTCGACTCCGTCGTGTACGAGGCACTGCTGCATACTGCTCCACTCAGCTGTGGTCAGGCAGCAGGGGAGATGAGCCCAAATGAAACAATTGCATTCTTCGAAAAAGACTGTATCTCATTGTGTATACCCGCCCGTCGACAAAGTCAGGGTGGGCCAGCTTTTCTTGCGAGCCTCGTCGAGAATTTCGCGAGAGATGTTCGAGGGACTCTAATGACCTTGTGCGTCGAAGACATGGAGGAGCTCGCGCTCTTCTTCTTGGGCATGAGGAAGACGTCCCTTGACGAATGTCTCAAGCTGTTTGTCTCAAACAGCGGAGACGCGCCACATGGCAAGGTAGGCTCATTCGTTATTGTTAGTATACGCAAGAGAACTTCTCAACTTTGTTAACTGAGATAGTACGAGTTTCCGTTCCAAATGCTACTAAATCTGTCACGACGGAAGACTACCGACTCAGAACAGAGAACACCGGGTTCTACCTCCACAACTGCTCCTCTCATAATTCACGTCCCTAACGTGTATCAATTCAAAAATGACTACTATTTACGCCGAAAGATTTTCGATGCGCTCCATACAGCCGTATCTAACAATTTCCAAGACTCTGGGGACATCCTCATGATTTTGTCCAACTCTTCTGCCTCAGCCTATGATGACGACTTCCACAAGCAAATCCTCGTGGTCCCAGTGCGATCAAAATCACAGATGCGCCTACTCGAGAATGGTCTGAAAGGCACCGATTACATTCAGCGTCGCAATATCAGAAAGATTCAGAAGCATATGCGAGGCTCCAGGGTTACATCAGCTGTTGTCAGTGAGCCGTATGCCGATTGGGCCTTTCTTGATAGGTCTCCAGGAGCTAAGGCTATCCTGAATGACCGAATTCTCTCAGAACGGGACATTATTTGCTTTGCGGCACTGATCGACAGATGCGTGGAGCCCAGTCGCATCCCGAAGGCCATTGAGGATGGCCGTTCTCGAAGGGAACTCCTTGACAACTGGGATGTGGAGGATGGAAATGATGGGTGGACTAGCTTCCCTGAGGGCATTCGGGCCGCGATCCATGAAATAGAGCAAGACTCGTCACGCTACGAATGGGAGCAAAAGTGTCTCGACCTTTTGGTCAGACCAGGTCAGTGCACAAATTTATCAGGTATTCCAGGGGATTCGAGTGTATCTTGTGGACATTTCCATGCAAAGAGCTGACAATCCTAGATGCGGTCGATGAAGGTTGGTCTGATGTTGAAATGAACGAAGAAGCCAAGCGTGCCCTTATCCAGGTGGTGAACCAACCAGTTAATACTGGTAGTGCCGCTTATGGTATACTCAAAAAAGGTCGTGTTGGAGGTGCACTGCTCTACGGGCCACCTGGAACCGGGAAGACACATTTGGCTTGTGTATTAGCTGTTAAATATCATAAAATAGGACGCCCACACCAGCACATATCTCGCAGTTTATATATATATATAGTAATCCCCTTAAAACCTTTTTTACTTAAACTTCCTCCTTTAATAATACTATAATTACTATACTTAATAAGTTATAAGCTTAAATCTTTTAATATAAGTAAATTAAATATTAATAAAATTCCTATTAAAATTTATTATTAATAAATAATATTACTAAAAATTATTCCTTTAATTAAATTAATTAAAATACTAAAAAATATACTTATAAATAAAAAAAGTACCTTTTTTATAAACTTTTATTACCTATTTTCTCCTTTTTTAATATACCTAAATTATTAAGAAAAGTTATTAAAATTTTCCTTTATTTACCTATTTTTTTTTAAAAATATTAAAATATAACTTATAATTATAATTACTTATAATACCTTAAGTATTATAAATTTT